>STGP01014802.1:0-10983 GCA_004918865.1 Caryocar brasiliense | reverse complement strand
GATGACAAAAGCAAGAGAAAGGCAAATTGGAGATTAAATTGGCAAGCGTTTAGTCAATACAATTATTGAGCTAACGAGAATAAAAATGCACAAAAATTCAAAACAGGATTGCAGAAGGGTTTAATCAACAAGCATTTTTGATTTGTAGTCAACTTCTTCTCTTTTATAATTTTAAAATTCAGCTATTATTTTATAAAAAAATTATATATAATTATAAAAATTAAAAAAGATGTAGTCTTAAATTGATAGATAAGTATTAAAAAATAGGTAAATAATTTTTTTTAAAAAATAATATTTGATTAAAATATGGTTGTATTAAAAAAAATAAAAAAGTGATAAAAAAAGATAAATGTATTAAAAATAATAATAGAAAAAATTAAAATTTAAGAAAATTAATAATTTTTTATTTAATTTTTAAAATGATACTTAAAATAGGATTTTTTTTTTTATCATAATTAAAGGAGGGAATATATGCTTTTGATGGTTTGGACAGCATATCAAACGTGGACCTACCATATTCCATTTATTAGGTGCGGAGTAGGAAGATGCTTAGGTCACATACATACATGAACAGCATTTTTGTCAATGGCCGGCTACAAAAGTTGCTTTCCGGAAATGCCCTCTGGCAAAAATTGTTAAAAAGTTGCTATTTAATATTTTTTTAACATAATTATTTTATTTATAAAATTTAAATTATTAACATATCTCTGAGTTCATTGCAGGGTATGATACTGTTGACGCTATCGGTTTCACTTAATCCGCTAAGACCACCTCCATGCAGCGATCCCACCTTCAGGACCTGCAAGGACGCCTCAACATTGCAATTGGCAGTGTTCTTTGGTGCCCTCTACACAATGGCCGTCGGGAATGGTGGCGCGAAGCCGAACATCTCGACGATCGGCGCCGACCAATTCGACGATTTCGACCCCAGAGAGAAGGCTCATAAGCTATCCTTCTTCAACTGGTGGATGTTCAGCATTTTCTTCGGAACACTTTTTGGCAACACGATTGTTGTGTACCTACAAGACAATGTGGGCTGGACAGTGGGCTATGGGCTTCCAACTCTTGGGCTGGCGATATCGATCGCCATCTTCTTGATAGGCACGCCCTTCTACAGGCATAGGCTGCCCACAGGAAGCCCGTTTACAAAAATAGCAAGAGTGATAGTGGCTGCCGTCAGGAAGTGGAATGTCAGACTTCCTACTGATCCGACAGAACTTTATGAGCTTGACTTGGAAGCATATGATAAGAAAGGAAAATTTAAGATTGATTCTACACCATCATTGAGGTTTGCAGCATCCTATTATTATTGTTGTTGTTGTTATTATCATTATCCTGATGTTTAATTTTATGAAGTGCATCCAATGCAGGTTCTTGAACAAGGCTGCTGTGAAGACGGGATCAAGTGATCCATGGATGCTTTGCTCGGTCACTGAAGTAGAGGAAACTAAACAAATGATAAGAATGATACCGATCCTGGTAGCTACCTTCATGCCGGGCGCCTTGATTGCTCAGGCCAACACCCTTTTTGTTAGGCAAGGCATGACTCTTGATAGAAAGCTTGGGGAGCACTTCCAAATCCCGGCAGCAAGTTTAGGCGGATTCACCACCATATCAATGCTCGTCTTCCTCATCTTATACGACAAAGTCTTTGTCAGGATCGTGAGACGGTGGACCAGAAATCCAAGAGGCATCACTCTTCTTCAAAGAATGGGAATAGGCCTGGTGATTCACACCTTGGTCATGGTAACCGCATCCCTCGTCGAAAGGTATTGGAGGATTAGCGAGGCTAGAGAGCATGGCCTGGTTCAAAGTGGAGGGCAAATCCCGCTGTCCATATTCATATTGCTACCTCAGTTTGTGCTCATGGGAATAGCCGAAGCCTTTTTAGAGGTGGCCAAGATCGAGTTCTTCTACGATCAAGCTCCGGAGAGCATGAAGAGCCTGGGGACTTCCTACTACACGACAGGTCTTGGCATTGGCAACTTCTTGAGCAGTTTTATTCTCTCCACGGTTTCTCATGTCACCCAGGAAGGTGGTCACAAGGGATGGATTCTCAACAACTTGAATGCTTCTCGTCTGGACTACTTCTACGCACTCCTATCAATACTGAGCCTCCTGAACTTCTTTTTCTTCTTGGTTGTGGCTAGGTTTTATGTTTACAAGGCTGAAGTTTCGGATTCAATGGAAGTGCTTGCTCAAGAACTGAAGGGTACGCGATTGGGGGCTGCACCAGGCCAAGGAGTGTCTAACGGGACAGCTCTTGAACAAGGAGGGTCTAATAATAGGATACAGAACAGTCACTCTTAGCCCTCTCCCCAATGTTTTGATCTACTAATCTGTCTTTTAAGGAGTACAAAAATTGGTGATAGGTAATTCCAAAATTCATGTACCATAAGCAATTCCTAGTCTTTGAATTCCATGTTCTGATCCCTCTCTGTTCACTTCTTTCTATCCTTCAAAGAAATATATATATATATGTGTCCTCTTCTCTGTGTCATTTTTATTTGTGAAAAAGTTGGCATCTGTTCTAGACATGCAATTTCCAGAATAAAATAACCAAAAAACTAATCCGTCTAGGACGGAACTATATCTTCAACCTTCCAGCTCTTCGAATATCTAATCTTCCATGGCTCTTTAATTTTAATCTGGAGTCCTTAACACTAATGCTATACCCTATGGCCCCTAACTCAATACTCAGTATAATGAAATCAATTTGGACCGCAACCATCAACATCAACATCAACAAATGGGCACATTCCATTACAAGGTGCAAGTTAAATAAATGAGGATGAAAATGCTCGGTAACTTTGAGGTTTCATAATTTAAACTGGTTCTGGTCTAACATCTTCGACAGCAATCTCGACAGCAACAGGCACATTGGCATACGTCCCATCATCTCAGATTGAGTGGAAAAATTAAAAAAATTTGCATAAAAAAATAGTATAAAAAATAAAACAAATTGCAAGGCAGACAAAACGTTTATAAATGTCAACTGCAACTTAGTACAATACATCTTGCGTCACTGTTACGTCTATAAGTTCTATTATATTCCCTGTTCAGGAGGGAAAAAAAAAAAGCATCAGATTCCAATAGATCCCAGTAGAGATGCAGGGATAAAAAGTTATGAAGGGTCCAGACACAGAAGCAGCCATTAAAAGAGAAGTCAATTTTTCCAAGTGTCCACACTCTCCTGAGAGCAAGGAAGGGAAAAACAAAATCAAGAGGAAAAAGGAAAAAAAAAAATAGAAAAAGGGTTCTTGTCAGAGTCTCCTAACTGGAGTGGTTCATGGCCCAACCACAACATGTAATGTGCCCCAAAGTGGAAATAATCAATGGCAATTGACCATATTATTGCAGTGGAAGATATTTGGGGAAGAAAATTTTTACAAAAAGTGAGTTATATCAGGAAAAAAAAAAAATTGTTTCTAAAAAAGAGAAAAAATTAAATTAAAAAACTAAAGGTGATTTATTTTATTTTAATTCTAAACCAAACTGTAAAAAAATAATTTTTTATAAATTTTTTATTTTTAACATATATGATCTATATTTAATTAAATTAAAAAAATAATCTCAATACGAAAAAATTATTCCTTTATTATTTCCATAAATATTTATTAATAAGGTCAGAATTGTTCCTGATGTTGTCAAGAACATTTTGTAGTCTTCATAAGAGGAAAAGGCCTAAAATTATTTAATTTTTTTTCCCGTTTCTTTATTTTATGTAAGTGTAATTGAAAATAATATTATTTCTTTAAAGCCATATTTTTGCTTCTCTTTTTTAATATGTTTTTATTTTTTAAAATAACAATAAACTAAATATTTTGAAATGAAATATTTAATTTGTAAAACTATTTTATATTTTTTACTTTACACTTCTAAACATTAGCTAATTATAAGAAAAGTAATATCTAGGACACTTTAGTAATCTAAATTATAAAATATGTACTTAGATCAGCCTATGAATATATGTTAAGCATATATTTTTTTATAGCGATTAAGATATTTTTGAGTCAATTATTGTGTACTGAAATTAAATCTTCTTAGTCCAATTATAAAGAATTACTTCCTTACAACTCAATTCAAAAAAAAAAATATTAGTTAATAAAGTGAGAAGTATACTCATTTTGTTAGTTGAGCTAATTTAGAAATTTATGCACATCATTTTAATATAAGTTATTTTTTTTGTATAAATTAACCGATATTCGGAAGTTACATTCAACTTGACTAATTTAGAGTCAAGTTGAATTAGATTTTATTTCAGAAAAAAAATTCTTCCGACGTAATTTTTACGAGACTCGAATATTAAATCGTATTTAAAGAAAATTGAATCTTTCATTACTTAATTTAAACTAATTTAAATTATTTTAATGTAAGTTAATTAATACCATCTGGCTACACATTTATATAGGTATTACCACTCTGAGTTGAGATTGGTAGGTGGAAGATGAAACTCCTAAATATGTAAAATAAATGGGAGATATATATATATACTTACGGATTATTTACTTGAAATATTTTGTTTACTTGTTATGGAGTCCACCTTCGCCGACAATTGGAAAGAGAACTGTGGATAATCTAACCTAATCGCACAGTTGGGAAGAGAACAGCGGATAATCTAACCTGTTTACCATCCGCACTCCCGGTGGCTGCAATTTTTTTTACTTCTGCTTCTAGAAGCATTGCGTCACGTAAAATTGCTGATGCCGCGCCAGAATCGGTTAAGCAAACGACCAAACGATCGACAGACTCGATAGTCAAGATTCAAAAGGAGTATTATACAAGAAAAATAATTACATCATCAAAAAAAATTTTTAATATTATTTTTTAGTATTTAAAAGTCACATTAAACTCCGATTAATTTAAAATTAAACTACGTCAGGTCCTAAATAAAATAGACTTTCTCAATATGATTTTTTTTATTCACAAAACTCGATCCGAGACTTTACTTAAAGTATGGTTTAAAAATTTTTTTTAATTAAAGACTTTATGTACATTTGATTGATTTTAAAGTTTTTAACTATTATTTTAATTTTTTAAAAAATATTTATTATATAATTTTAAATTTATAGTAACTAAAAATCAATAAATTATCTAATTTGTGGCTTCTAATTTTATTTTAATTTTTTTTAAATAAAATTTTTCATCAAACAATCATATTTATTATAATTGAAAAATAAGACTGTCATCTCACTTTATGATAAAAAATTAAACTAACACTCAATCTATGCAATTATAAAAAATTTTCAAATATATAATTTATTGGCTTTTAGTGTAGTGGGCTACAACCCCCACAATTGAGCCAACTAGAAGTTGACCATATGTAGGTTTACAGTAGTTCACACAATCAGAAAGAAAGATAGGTACAGAATTAGGCAAGTCAACATAGGGAATTGACAATAAAAAACAAAATTTAAATATATAATTTTTATTTTATTTAAAAATAAAACTATCAATTAAATATCAACCAATTAAACCCACTTATTTTATAGGTACTGCTTGCTTTATTTTTTAATTTTTTTAAAAAAAATTAAATAGTTGATAAATATTGTTTTTAAATATAAAAATACAAATACTACATTTTAAATGCAAATATTAATTTTAGATATTGTTCTTAAACATGATTAAAATACAGTAATATATTTTATCCACACATCAATTATCTTCCTACCAAAAAAAATTTGATAATCTATCACTCATTCTCCTTAGCAACAAAAGAGAAACATAAGTCAAAATAAATATAAAAAGTAAAAAATAATCAAATTATTAATAATAAAGTGGGTAATAAAGTATGAAATACTAAACTCGTCCTAATACTATATACTTGTTAAAAAAAATTAAGTGATATTCAAATTTATTTTACATTCAGTAAACTCTTTTAATTTGGTCTCCATTATTTTTGTTAAAAATATTTGTATATTCCTTATTTATCTATATTATCTATAATTATAAAAATATTATCTTATTTATTTAAATATAAATTAGGTAATAACAATTATGCTAATGAATAGTCTTTCCTAATATAATATAGTAGTTCTGTATATATAAAGACAGTTTACATATAATTAATGATGGAGATAACACATAATGATAAAAATTTCCCTTTTCTTTTTTTTCAAAATCTAACATGGTATCAGAGTGTTGTTGGCTACAGTCTTAAAGACTTCGATAAAGCTTGGCTGGTGAGGCAAAAGTTTATTACCTCTATCTATTTGTTTTCTTATTTTTTTTTGTAAGTTATTGCTCGTTTACATTTTAGTTTAGTTCTGCCTCCGTTCAGAATTTTTTCTCTTGTAATGTTACGTCTCGACATTACCGCTAGGAACATTTATGGTGGTGTCACCGGTTCTTACTTTACTTCCATCCAGAGCCCTCTCTTATAACGTTATGTCTCGACGTTACTGCCCGAGATATTTATATTAGTGTAACTGGTTTCGCTCTGCTTCCATCCAGAGTTCTATTTAGTAACGCCTTACGTTGATATTACTACTTAGGACACGCATATTGATGTCACTGATTTTACTCTGCTTCTATCAGAGCCCTCTCTTTGACAAGATGATTCTACTGATCTCAGTTTCAAAATCAAGTTGGCATCTACAATTTCACCTTAATTTTATAGGAAGGTGTTAGAAATATTTCTATATTACTTATTTATCTAGATTATCTATAATTATAGAAAATATTATTTTATTTATTTAAATATAAATTATGCAGTAACAATTATATTCATGAATAGTCTTTGGTAATATAATATAGCAGTCCTCTGTATATAAAGATAATTTATATACAATTAGTGAGGGAAATAACACACAATAATAAAAATTTCTCTTTTCTTCTTTTTTTCAAAATCTAACAATTTTTAATGACTAGTAAGCTAATCTTTTTTCGGCTAAAACTGTATATTTTCTTAAATTAAACAATCTATCTACTTAAATTGAATTTCTTCTATAAATAAATCTAAAAATACTAATAAGTTTAAATTACACTTGTACTAATATTTATATAAATTAAAAACAATGTTCACTTAGTTGCTATTCCGCGCTATCGCCTAAAGTCGTGGCCTTTGTTAGGCGGTCGCTATGAGCGCGTTACTACTTTCGTTCTCTCTCGTTTGTATTGCCTCATTTTTATGTTCGTCTGATTATCGTTATCGCTTTTGAAGGATTGACTTCCAGTCTCATATCGCCCTTTGTTTTTTTTGACTAAATTGCAACAAATTATTTAAAATTGAGGGAATTACAAATTGTAATAATTTAAACAAATTTAAAAACACTATGAAAATATTATAATTAAACAAAAATAAACCTCAACCATCCAACAGTAAATCATTTACTTTCAGTTCATAAGTCTCAGTCACAAACCTCATACCAACCAAACCCGCACTCGTCAGGTGTAAGTGTGGACGACCTACTCCGAAGCTAGCGCACAATGTATATAATATTGAAACCAAAATTTTCCAAGCAGTTCCCTATGCATGACAATCACGGATTCGTGCTTAGGTAAGGTGCATGGTCAATGACCTGCTTCCTATAAGAATCCACCTTGTTTCCGTCCAACTAGAAAACTGGTTTGCGCAGATTGTCATCATTAGTAGATTCGTTTTGGATGAACTAATTGCAAAAGAGCAATTTTTTTTCTAGAAATTCTGAAACAGACAAGTTTTATACTCCAACCCTGTTGTGTAGAAGGTATTAATGTGCCATTCTTATGAAACTTAAATATAAATAAATACACACGTAAATTTTATATTAAAATTAATTATAAAAAATAAAAAATTTAAATTTAAAATTTTAATTAAACTCTCGTATTAATTATTTAATTTTAAATTTTATATTAATAAATGAGTCCACCTATAATGTTTATTATACCGTATTAGAATTCTATTGTCTATCTTTTGTTTTATCAATTGTAATACTTTTGATTTCATTTGTAAAACCAGTCAATTAAATTTTGAAACAAAAGGAAATTGCAAAGCAAAATTATCATTCCCACAAGAAAAATAATAAAATATTCCAGGAAAAGATGCTGGACCCATTGTTAAGACATTTGAGGTCTATAAAAGGGCTGTCAGGGAAGTGATGAGCTCAAGCAGTGCATAGATAGATGCAGTGATTGTATAGTATCTCCAGGTTAAAGTTCACAAGAAATATAATAAATACATATATATTTTTCTATAGACAAGGAGATTAATAAGGTTGCCTCTTGCAATTAACTTGCAAGACTGTAGCCATGGAAGCACAGCTTGATGACTATACTCAAGATGGGACTGTGGATCTTAAAGGAAAACCTGTCCATAGATCCAAGAGAGGAGGCTGGAAAGCTTGTTCCTTTGTTGTTGGTAATCATCTCTCTCTCTCTCTCTCTCTCTCTCTCTCTCTCTCTGTGTAATTAATTCTTGAATTCCAATAATTAAGGGGCATTAATGAATTGTTCATTTCTAATCCGATCTCTTCTTTCATGTGTAATGGGTGCCTGAAACTTGGCATTTGCAGCTGCTTTTCATTTTCTGTAGTCTGATAATTTTGTTCTGTTAACTGAGAAAAAGCTACTGTATTTTCTTTCCTCCATCTCCATCAATGAATCATTCATTTGTTCACTGATGAATTCCTTGGTTTTTAGATTTTAGTTTTTAGGAAAGTAATAAGGACAACTTTGTTTTCATAATTGAGGGAACAAGAAGTCAAAAAGTTCAACTGGATTTGATGGTTGTACTGGACTTGTAGGGAAAAAGCTTTATTTGCTTCAATGTCACTTGCTGCCCTATTTTTTTTTCTTCTAATGTTTGAGAAGTGTTGTCTAAAATCAAATGCTTGCCTTAGATCACACCTCTTACAAAAAATAACCCTTAGGTTAATTAGAAGAAGAAGGAGAATGAGTTTGCACTAACTTGCTTTTTATCTCATAAATTTAATATGGTGTGAAAATATTTTTTGACCAAATGTAACAAAATCCCAATCCTATTATTTTCATTACCAAAAATTAATTTTAACATAAAATATAAAAAGAGAAAATCTGTCATAAAATAATTAAAATAAAAGAATCAAAGAAGAAGGGGGGTTAAGGGACATGACTCTCTTAACTTTGTCAAAAAAATAAGTTTTTAATATGTTGTTATAAATTTAAAATTAAATTAGTCCTTTTAAATTTAAAAATTTTTTATACTTTATTGAGTTACTTATTTATCTAAATTTATAATATTTTAAATTTTAAAAAAATATTATAAATATAAATACATATTAAATGTTATTTTATAATAGAGTTTTAAATTCTGTTGATTTATAAAAGTGAAGTTACTGGTAGAGTTGGGGGTGGTAAGTGGAGTTTTTTTCCTCTCTAAAATATTGAACAAGCATTGATCCAACCCTATAATTTTTTAAAAATCGATCTGTATTGCATTATTTTATTATAAAATAATGTCATTTTATATACTTAATACTTAAAATAACGTCGTTTTACTTATAGATAAAATGACGTTATTTTAATTAATTTATATTTTAGCATTTTAATATCAATTATTAATATTACAAAAATAAATTCTTAATATTAATTTAAAATACTGAAAAGTCGATATTGAAGTTAGAATATTAAATTTTTTGATTTATTTTTTTTTTAATTTATAATATTTAAAGAAAAATATATTAGTATTCAAAACTGTGGAATTCTTAATTAAAATTGAATATAAAAAAAAATTCCTAAATTATTCGGTTTATTACCATGCCTAAGCTCACGGTCTACAGCTTTCATAGACACACACGCAGGTGTTTCACAATCTACATCCAAGTCTCCGTCAACATATATTCCAAAAATGAAAATCTCTGAAAAGCAGCTAAGTGCATGAATGGTTCCTTCTTTATTATTTTCTCTTCAAATTCTACTCTGTAACTGCGCAGTGTACGAGGTTTTTGAGAGGATGGCATATTATGGGATATCAAGCAACCTTGTCCTGTACCTGACGACGAAGCTCCACCAAGGCACTGTGAAATCGGCCAACAATGTCACCAATTGGGTTGGCACCATCTGGATGACTCCAATCTTGGGTGCGTACATTGCTGATGCTCATCTTGGCCGCTACTGGACTTTCATCACTGCATCCGTCATCTATCTCTCGGTACAATATATATATATATAAAGTAATTTCATCACATTTTAGTAATGTTTTAAAGCTGACCTCTTAATTAGTTTAACAGATAGAAACTCAACTCTTGGTATAAATTAGGGGGTATGCACGGGATAATTAATTAAACTAAAACATTTTAAATTAAAATTAAATTACAATTTTTTATTTAAAAAATAATTAAATTAAAATCAAACTTTTTGAACTAGTTAATTTTTTTTAGTTAACCAATTTAATTTATTTAATTTTAATTTTTTTATCGATTTATTTATTTATTTAAAATTTTTTTATTGATATGAATATATATTATTTTTATTAAAAATAAGTAATAAAAATTGTATATATTTAATTATATATAATATTAAAAAATTAATAAAATAATATTTAGTTCGATTCAATAATTTTTTTATTTTTTAATCCATAAATCAAAATCAGATAAAAAACTAAAAAAATTAAAATTAAAATCAAATTCAGTTAACTTAAATTTTAATTTAATCTAATTAACCTATTTTTTGTTTTCATACTCTTATAATTATAAAGAGATAATTTTAAAAAATTTATTAAAAATAAAATAATAGGTTAAAAACAAAAAAACATGATAATCGACTGAGTCATGTATATTCGACTGAGTCAAACTAATTGGAGTGCTCTTCTAAATCGGATGATAATCAAGTTGGAGGCAATTATAAGGCATTTAGTCATTCGTAAAGCAATTAGTAAGCTAACAACATCATTAAATAAAAATTTACAATTGAAAATTTGGTATTGATATGGATATTAAATTTTTAATACTTAAATTTTAAATTTTATTATTTTTTATTAATATTAATATTAAATTTTTTTAAAAAATTGATCAATATTAATATTAT
>STGP01014789.1:0-12475 GCA_004918865.1 Caryocar brasiliense | reverse complement strand
TAATATTCTTAACAATGATTTGATTATGTATGATTGTTCCAAAAAAGTTATGTTTTTATTAGTATTGATTATTTTAAAAATTATTTTTAATTATTAATGTGTATTCATTCCTCATTATGAAATATATGAATATGTAAATAATGCATTTTGAGTTCATGGATCAGTCACTCCTACTCTGCAGCTAATTAATTGTAAGCCTTCAGGCTAAATTGATTGTGGCTTTCGACCATTATTGAACGAGCTTATGAGCTATTTTAGTATCAACTCTCTATTGAATAGGCCTTTAGCCAACCTTATTAAACGAGAATCTTACATTCAAAGTGAGGAGTAACCTGAACATTGCATTCATGCGTTCATAATTGTTTATTTTAGTTTGATGAATTAATTATGATTGATTGTTTAATGGAATGATTGTTTGATATTTGATATTATGATTGTTATTGATTATTTGAACGTAATATGTAACTGAAACGTATGTATTTTAGAAATTGTTATATCTATACGATTTTCATTATTGGAATGAGAGTGTAGATATAACCCCGTATTCTCATCTGACACACTATTACTCAATTTTACTAAGGGTGGTTCATTGACTGCCTAAATCCAGAATAATGACAATAGTATTAGAATATGGATTGTCTGCTAGAGCTTTAGGGATCTTGTAAGAGAGGCGCACCATATATAGAAATTTCATATAATTAGTTATCATCTTATTTGCTTGACTGTATGATTATAAGTGATGAACAAATTTATGTTTAATTATGTCTTAGTATTTTGTAAATAATTGTGTAATTAATATTTATTTTGTAGAAATGAATGATTTATTAAATGAATTTTGAGTAAGATTTTTGAAAAAGGCTAATGATGTTGCGCATGACTAATTTAGTATGATTTAAAGGTGAATTTGTTAGTGTAAAAATAATTGACGTAAAATAAAAAAAATTATTGTTACGATTTTGTTATAACTTAACATTAATTGCTATTGCATCTATGGCACTACACAATTACATTTTGTGCACCATGCCAGGAATCAAACCGTGCAACGGTGAGTTGATTTAGCGAAACACTAGCAGATGCCCTTGCCGTTGACATCGTGGAGGGTGTGCGCGCACGCTTTAGGCGACAGCTGTGTGGTGAGGATTGCACATCTAAAGCGTGTTAGGTTGTGAATTGATTTTTTTCCTCTAGTTATCTATTGCATGGAAGCTTAATTTGATATTTAGGATAAGTATAATTACTTGTAATGTACATGTGCGACTACTACAGTATAAATACCTAGGTGTGTCTTATGTCTAACTTATCTTTCCATGAAGGCATTATTCAATTGTAAGCGGTATTTGATGCTATCAATTGTTTTTTGAACCAACAAAATTGCTTTCGTTGTTGTTCACATTTAAGAACTTGTTTCTTATTTATTTGTCATTCTTGTGCCAGTATGAGTTTATATTAATTATGAACATAGATTAAACGAACACAATTTCAACTAAATGTTTAATATCTTATATTTGTTGCAAACAAAATTTATCGAAAATTATATTACTAAATTTCTAAAAATTTTGTTAATAAATTTTGTTAATGAGAATTAATTAAAACCGCAATTATATTAGAGGACAAAACTTATTATCAATATAAATCAAATAATTAATGTTTTTATTATCATAATATATTAATTTTTTACACATAATATAATAATATTACTTTTACATAAATTTCATACATATAATATTATCACAATACAATAATATTACTTTATCTTAATATAATAATATTATTTTTACTCTCTTATCATACCCTTATTATTATCACAATATAATAATATTACTTTATCATAATATAATAAAATTACTTTATCTTTTACTTCATACCTTTAACACAGTAATTTCATATTTATTATTAAAATTTTGAACTTCTAATACTATTCCTCAAAACTCTAAAATATAAAAAAAAATACTATGCATTCTGCAAACCACCACTCGCGCCCGCCATTTGTTGTTTCCAAACATGGCCTATGTCTTCTAAACCAATCTCCAATTTTAAGAGCTGTTCTTCTATTGAGCACTTATTTTTTAAAGACGTACTACTTTTGCTAGTATCTTTACAACCTACAACTTGTTCCAACTCTTCTACTATTGCTTGGGTATGCCAGTATAATTCACATCCTTTCTCATTGGCATCTGCTTCCATTTCTTTGCCACGATGATCTTGTTTCACCGCCCTACATTTAGGCTGGTTTTCTACTGCACCTCAATCATCCTTTTTACCATATATGCTCTCTGCTCTCTTATTGTGTCCATAGTCAAGTAACTTGAATGAAGAAGATTTAATGGCTTGCTCATGATATACACACAAAAAAGTACATAATCTTAAGTATTTACCAGCTAACTATCCTCCTAATTTTTAATTAATCAAACTTTGTCAAATGTTGTATAATTAGATTCTAGTAAACCGAATCATAGAACTTTTCATGCGTCTCTTAAACATTATTTTTTAGTTTGTTTTATGCTAACTAAGTCCTTTGTCTGAATGGACTTGGTACAGGTAAGTGTTGTGTTTTATTGGATGGACTTGGTCATTTTTACTTTATAAGTCATATGATTTCACAGTATGAGTTAAATTGGAGGAAAGATCAAATTAAGGCTTGTAAAACTGTGTTCACACATAACATGCCACTAGCGAAGTGTTACATTGGATGGATGTGTAAGGAAATCAATATCATGAAGGAAAAAAATTGCCTCTAGCACACACACACAAAGAGAACTCAAATTCTGAACTACAGTAAAAACAAACAACGGAGAATACAAAAGTTGTCATGTATAATGTGATAGAGTAGTTAGTTCTATGGAGTAGCTTTGCTTTATTATAACTAGCTTTAATAAAAATAAAACTTATGATTGAGGCAGTAATCCAGTGGTCAAGTGTTGGTTGCACTTTAGGTTGCATTTCCACTTTTGCTCCCTTAGTTTTAACCACCATCACCACCTCTAACACTGCCATTGCCACCACCATCACCAGCAACTCCTCTTTGAAAATTGAAAGTCCTTACTTTAAAGTGATGATGTCTTGCTGTATAAGATGAGTCTTTTTATAATTTAAAATAGAGAGCAAAGATATCACAAACAATGCGGCTTATCAACTTCCATTACAAGAAAACTAGCAATAGTATTTGTCATAAAAATGTAATAGGTTTTGTTAATGTGCTTGGATGACTGAAGTAAATGCAGTTCTAGAAAAATAATAAATTTCGTGATACAAATTTTGATTACATCAGTCTAGGCTTGCTTGTGTCACATTAACCTAATTATAAAGTAATTCTATGTAAAATTATTTTCCTCTGCATAAGTATATAGTTGATTATTACAATAATGGTTTTTCTTAATATAATTGAAAAAAAATTGTATCTACACTTTCTATTTATGTGCTAATGATGACATGTCACTTGTATTAGAATATCTGTCAAGAAACTTGTTTAGTGATTTTGCACATATCAGAAATTCAAATTTATGACTCACTAAAGATAAAAAACAAACAATTGGAATAGCTACAAATGTTGTCAGTATCTTTGCAACTTGTAGCTTGTTCTAACTCCTCTTCTATTCTTTGATTATGCCAACATAATTCACATGCATTCTCATTGACATCTCCTTGCATTTCTTTGCCATCTTTTACTCCTACCTAGCTTAATTATGCCAGACGCCTTGATGCAGTTACATATATTTTTTGTTTTGTTGCTGTACCTCAAAAATCTTTTTTTCTAGATGTGCTCTCTGCCCTCTTCTTTTGCTCATAATCAAGTAACTTGAACGAAAAACCCTAAATTTTTCGAAGCAAGCAAAGCATAATCTTTCTATACTTATACTTACCACGATATATATTGAAGTCTTAGGTTATGACCTTTGCTACATTCAAATACTAATGGATTTGTCTTTTGTTGAATTTATCTGACTAACTTTGTCAAACATTGCATAACAAAATGTCTATAATAGACCTTTCAAAGAACTTCTTATGTATCTCTAGACAATTCTACTTAGGCTGAACAAGTAGTTGGCCTAGATAGGTGTTCTGAATTTTTTTCTGTTAGACTTGTTAATCCGAATGATAATTTTGCTGTAGAAAACTTGGTGCTAAAGTTCATGTAGTTACTGACTGCAAATGTTGCTACAAGTTTTTTCTATTATGCTGAAGTCTTACTAGTATGACAAATCATTGGGAGTATTATTGTAGTTTTCGTAGAGTCTAAATCCATTAATGTTTGTGAATAAACTTGCTCAACTTCTCCAAATATGAGCCAAAGTTTGTATAAAGAGTAAAAAGCAATAAAAAATATTTTAGGAGTTTTGTTGTAATTTTTATGGAGTCTACATTCATTAATAATCATAAATAAATTTACAGCATTCTGCAGAATTTGATAACAGCATGGGCATGTTATCTTACACGGGGAGACCATGTAGTCTTCTGTTTCTTTGGAAATAAGTTTTGGATATACAAGGGTAGGCTATGTAATGCATAGGCATTACATGAGTAGGATGTGTTTTTATTCCATTTTGTAATTTCTTGAGAAAAATTTACCCAATCAGGCCGTGTAAGTGGATTAAAAACATAAGTAAATTGTGTGAAACAAATAGAATCAAAAGTTGAAAAATACAGTTAGGCAGTGTAATTAGAAAATGAAAAACATGGCTATGTAATAAAACGTGGTTAGGCTGTGTAAACCTAAAAAGATTACACGGGCCCTGTAAATAAAATAGAATTGAAAAACTCCTTACATGGTCTGACTGTGTAATTCATTCTCAAAGAATTTTTGAATTTTTTGATGGGATTTTGTTTATAATATGTTTTATGAAGCATATTTAATGGTTAATATGGGATTAATATTGTAAATTGAGATTTAAATTGTCATAAATCTTAGTGATTTGAAGTTTATGTTCTTATTCAATATTTGTTATTGAATATGTTTTGACTTGAATCTTAAATTGTTTGTAATTTAAGTTATGAATCTTTATGTGATTAATTATGTTGAGTATGTTGCATGTTAGTACTTAATTGATAACTGGGAGTATAGTGAATTTTTGATTAAAAGGTTTATATATAATATATTTGGCATAATTGATTCATATAAAGATTGGTATGTATATGAATGGATTTGTATGGTTATTTGCAAGAATATTTCTTTTATATTTTGTATATTATATTTGTTTGATATGTCAGTATGTCGAATACTAAAAATAATATCGTCATGCTTAACAAAGGTGATAAGCTTAATAGGGACAATTATGTGATTTGGAGCATAAAAATTCAATATGTGATAGAAGAGCAAGAAAATTTAGAGACTCTAAACATGTTTATGGATGTATCTGAAGATGATACCTCGTCTCAAGTGAAACATGATAGGGAGATCTATAAGGCTTGGAGAAAGAAGAGCTCCTTAGCCTATATTACCTTACTAAGTAGCATGGATGATGACATAATAAGAGACTTTAGGAAGTATGACAATGTGAGGGATGTGGTCCGCTTTTAAAGAAAAATTTAGTTATACTTCCATAGCTAAGTTGAGAGCACAAACTATTAAGTTTGACACTTACAAGAAGCGCCCGGATCATGACATGAAGAAGCTCGTATGCCATATGTCGAATATGGTGAATGAATTGAGGGACGCCAATCATGAGTTAACCGACAAACAACAAGTGCAAAGCCATAATCCGTTTCCTTCCCTAAAGTTAGGAGCATATGAAGATGCACCTCACTCACAATATCAACATAAAGACATTAGAGGATGCTAAGCATCATTTGGAGCTTGAGGATGAGTGTTTTAGCTCTAATAGAAAGGGTACAAGAGTGTGCCTAACTAGTTTTAGTTCAAAAAGTGGATAAGAATGCAAGAGGAAGCTAGCTGCATCTAATGATGCTAAAGAGAAAGGTCAAGCCTCAAAGAGACCCAAGTTTAATCAACAATAGAGAGCTCAATGAACCTTCAAAAAGAAGAAGAAGAATTTGACAAAGATCAAGTGCTTCAATTGTAGAACTAAGTGACATTTTGCTTATGATTACACCAAGCAAAAAAAGGTGGTAACCTTTTTACATTAAAGTATTCAATTTATGTTGCAAGTTCCATTTTTCTAATTGAATCTCATTCTTTGTGGAATATAGATTCGGGTGCAATCAACCACATAGTGAAGGATCATGAAGCATACGTAGAATTTCGTCGAATCATGCGTGGTTCAAGATGGATTTATGTAGGAGACAACTCCAAGGTGGAAGTGTTTAGAATTGGTATATGCAAACTAGACTTGCATGGTGAATGAACTCTATACTTACATGATGTTTGTATGCACCAAATATTCATTGAAATTTAGTGTTAGTTGTAAAGTTGATTAAATTAAGGTTTTGTTTAAATCTTCCTGAACATGGAATTAACTTGTATTTAGATAAAATCTTGTATGGTACCAGTCAATTCCAAGAGGATTTGATTGTATTATTAGTAAACAATAATAATAATGTTACTTTTTCCCATTTTACATATTCTTTAAATATAAATGTGAATGATGTTGTATTATGGCATAGAGGCTTGGTCATATTGGCCAAGATAGGATGAATCGTTTAGCCAAAAAGGGCTTACTCGATAATTTAAATAAATTAGAATTGTCTACTTCTTATTATTGCCTAACAGGAAAAATGACAAAAAAAACCATTTGCAAAGGGTACAAGAGTTAAATCTCATTGCAATAAATCCATTATAACATTCGCGGTCCAATGAATATGAGAGCTAGGCATGGTTCTGATTGCTTCATTTATTGATGACTTTACTCGATATGGTTATATATATTTGATTTCTTGTAAATTTAAAGTAATAAGTTGCTTAATTAAGTTTATGAATTTAGTTGAGAATCAATTAAACACTAAGATAAAGTGTTTAAGAACCGATCGAGGAATAGAGTATTTGTTTGATGAGTTTAGACAAATATGTGATAAAAATGGAATAGAACGTCAGTTAACTATTCTTTATACACTGCAATAAAATAGTGTTATGGAAAGAAGAAGTAGAACCTTACTAGAAATGGTTAACTCTATGATAGCATAAGCAAGCTAACTTATGACTTATTGGGGTGATATTTTGCTTACCGCTGCTTATGTGCTTAACCGTGTGCCTTCTAAGCCAGTTATAAGTACTACATATAAGTTATGAACGAAATGCAAATCCAATCTCAGTTTATTAAAACCTTGGAGTTGCGCCACTTTTGTTCACAAGTCTTTCCATCAATTTGGAAAATTAGGTCCAAGGGAAAGAAAATATATTTTTATTAGATACTCCGAACACTCCAAACATATGTGTTCATTGGTGAACATAAAAGCAGAACAGTAACTGAATTAGAATCACAAGATGTCACATTCTTGGAGAATGAGTTTCCATCAAGGGGAGAAAGAGGTCGTGACTTATCATTGTTCGAGATGGAGGACCTACTAGCTTCCACAACTCAAAATCAGATGGATATATATATCCAAATGGGAGTGCATTAAGAGATATGGAATTAGTTCCTAATAATACCAATAATATGGATCTATTTGATGAAGTTGGTCTGAGTGGAGTAATATGGACATTGATGATAAATCGATGTTACGATTTCAATTACGATAATTGAGTCGACCTTACATCCCTTGTCTTTGTTTTGAGATTGAAGATGAAGCATTGATTTTTACCCCATAAGATGATGAAAAGCTTATAAATATAAATGCGACTCTCATATGTCGTAATAAAGATAAATGTAATAAGGCAATGGAAGAAGAAATGGAGTCAATGCACACAAACCAAGTTTGGGACTTTGTTGATTTACTTTTGGGATACAAGGCTATTGGAACCAAATGATTTATCAAAGTCAAGTGCAAGGCCGATGGTAGTATTAAAATATACAAAGCTCGCCTTGTAGCTAAGGGGTATACGAAAAAAGAAGGGATTGACTATGATGAGACATTCTCACATGTTGTGTAGTTTACCTGTATTAGACTAATCTTATCGTTTGTGGTTAGTTTGGATCTTAAGTTACATCAAATGGATGCAAATATCGTATTTCTTAATGGAGAACTAGAAGAAGAAATCTATGTGGAACAACTTATTGGTTTCATTGACTATGATTAAGAGCACTAAGTGTGTGACTTAAAAGATTGATTTACTGTTTTAAGTAATATTCTAGGCAATGGTATATATGTTTTCATAACGAAATCATGTCGTTTGATTTCAATATGATTAACGAAGACCATTGCGTATATACTAAAAGATCCAATGATAAGTTTGTGATCTTATCTTTATATGTAGACGACATACTTATAGCCGGTAATGACATAGAGTATGTCAAAGAAATTAATGGGTGGCTTTCATCCAGATTTAAAATAAAGACATGGGTGATGCTGCATATATTCATGGAGTTATGATTTCAAAAGATCGTTCAAATAGATTGTTGTCTTTTTCACAAGAATCTTATATTAATAAAATTCTTGAATGATTTAATATGTATGATTACAAACATATTGACACTCCTATTTCTAGAAGCGAGGATCTTAGCAAAGGATGCGTCCTAAGACTCTATTAGAAAAGGAACAAATAAGTAGAGTTCCTTATACCAATGTAGTTAGAGGTCTAATGTATACTATGATATGTACTAGACACAATATTTGCTATATCATTGGGCTTGTAAGTAGATATTAATCTAATCCAGGATAGTAGCACTAGAACGCAAAGGGTATATAGGTATCTTAAAGACATGGCCGATTATGCTCTATGTTATCAAGAAAAGGTCTTCATTTAAATGAATATTGTGATGCTGATTGGAGAGGTGATTTAGATGAAAGAAAATCCATCTCTGGATATGTTCTCTTACTTGGTGATGGTGCTATATCATGGAGTCGTAAGAAAGAATTATGTATAGCTTTATCTACGATGAAAGTTGTATTTGTAGTATTTTTAGCTATTGTGTAAGAATCTGTGTGGCTTAAGCACTTTCTTGATTATTTAGGAGTGCATGATAATGCTATTAAGCCTATAATTATTAATAGTGATAGTCAAGCGACAATAACTTATACAAAAAATTCCAAATATTATGGCAAGACAAAACATATTGACATTAAATACAATTTTGTTCGAGACATAGTTGCAAATAAAAAAATAAATGTGAAGTATATTTTTACGCATTGTATGTAGCTTATTCCTTCACTAAATCTATTGCAAAGGATATATTAGTTAGACATGTAAAAATAATAGGCTTACACATAGAATTTGACGTACTTTACTAATTTTTGTTTCCCAAACATGTTCATTGTACCATACATTTCAAATAAATAAAGTTTATTTTTTAAAATCTTTGTGATTATTTCATATACATACTTGTGTTATTTATATTTTTGTTTTGTACATAAACAATGATTATGATTTATATTGTATACATAGATATGATTGAATTGTGTAGTATGTCAGACGGATATTAAATTGGCTTATTCACATAAGCAATCACTTTCATAAACTTAGTGATTAATGAAGATGAAACAATTATAAACTTTTATTATTTAGTATAATAACAATGAGGCTCGAAGTGTATAACAGGAATGTCAATATACATATGAATTTGTATGATTATTTTTAGTCAAATATGATTAATAAATATGTTAATCTGTCTTAAACGCCAGATGTGAGTTTTATTTTTTAATTATATATTTTGAGTAGACATATGAACTCATAGTTAAACATTGTAGTGTTTAACCATCATCTGCATAATATTATGTTGATATTAATGAAACATACACTCTATAAACAATGAAAAGAATACCGTGATACATGATTTATACTATGTATATATAGTTTTTGACTAAATAAGGCTGAAACAAGTTTGATTTCTACTTGTTATTGTGTGAAGCCTTGAAGGTTATAAATAATCTTCATTTTAGTACCTTTATGACTTAAATTAGTTTCTTAAGGCTTAATTTAGTGTTTGCTATAGTTTGTTACCAAATAACCATGATTGATTTAGTTTGGTAGGACAATTCTAGAAAAGCAGTTTAAATTGAGATTGAGAGAATCATAAGAGGGGAAAGATCATTAAGTGTTATCACATTTGGTGTTCATTGATCGATCAATTATGTTTTATTAGTGTAAAATATAATTATAAATACATATAGTTTAAAAAGAGATTATGAGAGTTGAAATGTGATAAAATAATTTAGGATATAGCATACCAAGTCTACTTTTAAATTCACTATTTGAGATACTATTTCATATTAACAGGTGAATAGCAAACGAGCTCTCAAAGTATGCACATATCACATGGTTTATTTATTGTATGATCTTGAAAAAGTTGAAATAAGAATTAACTAATCATGTGTGAGTGGAAGATAAAAGATTTCTATAACATATGATGTGTTATTTATAAAGACATTTTTTAACTAACCAAGAAAAATGTTCCTTGGTGAATGTACATGACTTTGCATACAAGAGATGCATGCAACAAGGTGTATCTTAAAAAGTTATATTCTTTAATTGAAAGAACATATTCTTACATAGTTAAAAGGTGCATGTATAAGATAAATATCAAGAAAAATATCTCTTGAAATGAATGTAGGAGGTGCATTCATATTTAATGGTGACTTAAGCAAATAGACATGTTCATTTGCTAAGTATAGATATCCCTCATAAAAAATAACATACAACTCTATAAACACAAGGTTTTTGTAGATGATTTTATCACTTAAATTTTTGTTCATAAACTCTCCGAAAATTCTCTAGTCATAAAACATTAGTGTTTAAAGTCTTAGTTTTAAAAAGGAGCATATTCGGTCAAAAGATTTTTTGTTTTTATCAAATTTTACATTCAAATTCATTTTTCCTTCCAGAGATAACATCTAAACTGTGACCCATTAATATAATTCGTGATTTATACATATGATTATGTTAAGACTTGTAAAACCAGTGATTAAAGTGTTGATCTTGGCAAATGACATGATTTTGGTTCATGTTTCATGCAAAAGTACATGTTCATCTTAAAAATGTTTTTTAAAATTTTTAAAAAATAAATTAAAAATAATATAATTAAAACACTCAATAATAAAATTACATAATTATATCTATAAATCAATATTTAATGTAATCAATTTCATTCATAAAATATTTTTTTTTAAAAAAAAATATTATAACACATTGATCTCAACAAACCTTTAAACCCTCAATCGCGAATGTTGTACAAAATCTACAGGAATATTTTGTTAAAAAATCACTGATATTTATATTTTATAATTAATAATATTATTTTTTTATGGAATTACAGTTGATGGATGATATTTGTATCGTGTCAACTTTTGAGGACACTGTTAAATAGGTCAATCTGAACATGACCCATTTATTATTTGTATAAAAAATCAGAACTCGAACACGATCTATTTATTAAACAGGTAATACGACACGACACGTTTAACACGTTTAATAAATAGATAATATTTTATTTATGTTTACACGAAACATCAACTCGAGTTAGACACGTTTAATATGATTAATCCGTTTAACACATTTAACCTATTTAATATGTTTAATTAATTAATATTTATAAATACAGATATTTTATTTTTTTTTCACGTAATAAAATATTTTAATATACTTACTTTTTAATTTTTTTGTTAATAAATTTAAAAAATTATATTTAAGATTATAATAATTTGTTAATATTTATTATATAGATATTAATAAGTTATATAAATTTATTTAGATATATAGATAATGTCATTATTGTGTTAGCAAATCAACCTAAACACCATATAATTAGTTATATGAGTTTAGCCCAAATTAACTGTATTTACTAAATATAATCTATTTATTTCGTATCATAAATAGGTCGACGTATTTATAATCCAATAAATCTAAATCTAAATCTTTTTAATACTATATCAATTTTGTATCAAATTATAAATTGTTACTTTTATTTTTAAATAAATATATAAAATTTAATTTTTTATTAAAATAATATTTCATTTTTAAATCTCAACTTTTACTGAAACAAACAATATTAGGAGGAACTCAAATTTAGATAAACCAGCTGTTTTTAAATCTCAACTTTAAAATCCTAAAACCAAAAAAAATATTATACCTCCTCGATCTCAACGAGGCTCGAAACCTTCAATCTTATCCGCGAATCTCGTGGAAAATCCACAGGAATATCTCGAAAAAAGGGGTGGGACTTTCTATTTTTTTATAGTAACTTTTTTATGCATTTAGAATTGAGCTGCGGTCGCCCAGCGTGTAAATCCCCACAGTCAACTACAAGAAGGATCCACGGACGACGAGGATACTTTCGAGGCGGTGGCTCGTGAATCTCAGACGATCAAGCACTTGATAACGCCGTCTCTCTCCCAAACGTCACGGGCAAGATCCCCTACGACGAGCGCCTCAAGGCCTGGTATGCCGACTTTCTTACAGTTGATTGGTCCACTTACTTCGATCTCATTCTGG
>STGP01014776.1:672-12779 GCA_004918865.1 Caryocar brasiliense | reverse complement strand
AATAATCATAGTGCAGTCATAAATGGTAGAAATAGCCCCAAAGTTTCCTTTTACATTTTAAATAACTTTATCCCACCTATTGAATTACTTTTCACACTTTCATTTCTATAAGCATATCTTTCAATAACATTCAATAGTTTATAAACAGTTTGCTTATTGTTTTCCATCTCAGTATTGTCATATTGACAGTGAGGATTCAACCAATACCCAAGTGCATAAAGATTATTGTATAATTAGGTATCATGTCGCCTATCAATAATTTCTATATATAGGTCTATTGTCCCTCACATAAAACCTCAATATTTCCTTTCTAGCAATATTGAGGGAACATATAAATATATGACACGTATGAAGTGTTAGTTTATAAAGTGAATAGCTCTTGGTAAAGTGACATTAAGAGATGTTGTTGCATGCAAAGAGTTTCATGCAAAGATTGTGTCAATTTATATAAGAAACAAAATCAAATGGATGTATTGTTTCATAAATTAAAGGGTATATAGCAAAAGGATATGACCTTTTACATTAGAGACACAAATGGAGAGTTATGTCTATTAAGTCAATAAACATGACTCCATTGATTTTGCCCATAAATAAAGACCTTGAGTAAGGTCATTTGGCATCAATTTTTAAAGAAAAAGGTTCTCTTAGATAGGAAAATTTCTTACCAAAATTCTTTCAAAGTTAAAAAGCTAGTGTGTTATTTTTTTTTTGCCCTTCATACTACAAGGATCTTTTTTTAAGTTTTTGGTAAAGTATCTCTTTTTTGGCTCCAAGATGTAACATTTAAATTGTAAATTATTAATATAATTCATGTTTTATAACATTTCCAATGCATATTGAACTTTTGTGCTTCAAATCTCATAATTGTCCCCATTTAGCTTTTCAACTTTGTTAAGCTCGGCAACAATATTATTAGCATTCAACGAACTAACATAAAAAATATAATATACAAACATAAGAGACATATACTTGCAAATAATCATATAAAACCATTCATATACGTACTAATCTTTATATGCATTAATTATGTCAAATATATTACATATAAGCCCGTGTTCCACTTTAGAGAGTGACTTTTTTCATCATCTTCTCTAGAATCATTCTTTGGGATTTTACTCATTCATTTCTATGGTCAATTTTTTGATTAATCAACATTTAGGGCATAAATTAAGTTTAAACATTAAAAAGGTCAATTTTTTGACAATTTTGACTTACTATCTTTGTGGACCTATATCTCTAACTTACATTCACATAAATGAATAACATTAATGTTATGTTATAGTCCATATTACATGCTTTCCATAAACATATATTATGCTCGTTAACTCATAATATGCATGATTTTAAGTTGGTTCGAAGTTACCATATTCAGCAGCTTTTAGAACAGAATAGTTAATTATGTAATCCTTACAATTAATCATAATTTTCATGTAAAGATTACATTAAAATTTTGAAAACAAGTATCATGGCTCTAATACCAATGTTGGAAAACATATTTTCTATCCTAAAGATTATAATTTCTAGGATCATCTTGGCTCTTGAGGCTCTAAATGTGTTCATGGATGTACCAAAAGAGAGTACATCATCTTAAGCGAGATGAGATAGAGAGGTTTATGAGGCTTAGAGAAGGAAGAGCTCCTTGGCCCACTTCACCTTGCTAAGTAGCATAAATGATGCCATTATGTGGGAATTTAAGAAGTATGATAATGTCAGGAATATGTGGTCCGCTTTTAAAGAGAAGTTTGGTCAAACTTTCATGGCCAAGTTGAGGGTGCTAACTATTAAGTTAGATACTTACAAAAAGCACCCCGATCATAATATAAAGACGCACTTGCACTATATGTCAAATATGGTAAATGAAATGAGGGACGTCGGTCATAAGTTCACCGATGAACAATAAGTGCAGGCCTCCTCAGGTCCCTTACCCAAAGTTAGGAGTATATGAAGATGCATCTCACTCACAATGTTAACATTAAGACATTGGAGGATGCTAGACATCATTTGGAGATTAAGGATGAGTGCTTTAGCTCTAATAAAGAGGGTAAAATAGTGTACCTACCTAGTTTTAGTTCAAGAAGTGGACAATAATGAAAAAGAAAGCTATGTGTATCTAACAATGCTAAGGGGAAAGGTCAAGCCTCAAAGAGACCCAAGTTTAATCAATAATGGAAGGCTCAAAGGACTTTTAAGAAGAAGAAGAAGAACTTAGCAAAGATTAAGTACTTCAATTGTAGAGCAAATAAACATTTTACTTGTGATTGCATTGAACAAAATAAGGTATGTGACCTTTACACATTAAAGTATTCAATTTATGTTGCTAGTTCAATTTTTCTAATTGAATATCATCCTTTGTGGATTATAGACTTGGAAGCAACAGACCACATAGTGAAAGATCGTGAAGCCTTTGCAGAATTTTGACAAATCACACGTGGTTTAAAGTAGATCTATGTAAGAGATAACTCCAAGGTAGAGGTGCTTAGGATTGGTATATGTAAACTTAATGGACCCTTTACCTATATAATGTATTATTTGCACTCAACATTTGTTGAAATTTGATTATGGTTGTAAAATTGATTAAACTTCGTTTTAATTTAAATTTTTATAAATATGGAGTTAACTTATTTTTAGATCAACTCTTATATGGTACCGGTCAATTTCAAAATAGTTTAATTGTGTTATTAGTAAATAATAATATTTGCCCGACGAGTTTAAACAAATATATGATAAAAAAGAAATAAAATGTCACTTGACTATTCCTTATACACTGCAACAAAATGGTGCTGCAGAAAGAAGAAATAGAACCTTGCTAGAAATGGTTAGGTCCATGATGGTACAAGCAAACTTACTTATCACTTATTGGGATGATGCTTTATTTACCACTACCTATATATCTAACTGTATGCCTTCTAAATCAGTTACAAGTACTCTATATGAGTTATGGACGAAACGCACATCTGATTTAAGTTTATTAAAACCTTAGGGTTGTTATTAAAACCTTAGGGTTGTATTGCTTTTGTTCATAATCCTTCCCATCGATTTGGAAAATTAGGTCTACGGGGAAGGAAATGTATATTTATTAGATGCTCTGAATACTCCTTCATTGGTAAACATGAAAGCAAAATGGTAACTGAATTAGAATCATGAAATTTCACATTATTGAAGAATGAGTTTCCAAGAAGTGGTAAAATAAGTCGTGACTTATTATTATTTGAGATGGAGAATCAGTTAGCTTTCATAGCTCAAAATCAAATGGATATGCATCCAAGTAGGAGTGCATTAGGTGATATGGAATTAGTTCCTAATGTTACCAATAATATGGATCGATTTGATGAAGCTAGTCCAATTGGGAGTAACATGGATATTGATAATGAATCAATGTTACAATCTCAATTGCGATGATTGAGCCATTTTGATATTGAAGATGAATGATTGATTGTTACCCCACAAAATAATGAAGAGCCTAGAAATGTAAATGAGGCTCTCACATACCCCAATAAAGATAAATGAACTAAACAATAAAAGAAGAAATGGAGTTCAAGCACACAAACTAAGTTTAGGACTTGGTTAATTTACCTTTGGGACGTGAGGCTACTGGGAACAAGAGGGTTCTCAAAGTCAAGCGTAAGGCCAATGGTAGTATCAAAAGATATAAAGCTCGCCTTGTAGTCAAGGGATATATACAAAAGGAAGGGATTGACTATGATGAGGCATTCTAACTTGTTGTATAGTTTACCTCTATTAAACTAATTTTGTCACTTGTGGCTAGTTTGGAACTTGAATTATATAAAATGGATGTTAAGACCACATTTATCAATGGAGAACTAGAAGAAGAAATCTATATAGAGTAACCTAAAGGTTTCATTGACCATGGTCAAAAGCACAAAGTGTGCCAGTTTAAAAGATCGATTTATGGTCTTAAGCAATCTTCTCGGCAATAGTATATATGTTTTCATAATGAAATCATGTTGTTTAATTTCAATATGATTAACGAAGACCATTGTGTATACTAAAATATCCAAAGATAAGTTTATGATCTTATCTTTGTATATAGATGACATACTTATAGCCAATAGTGATGTATAGTTTGTCAAAGAAATTAAGGGGTGACTTTCATGTAAATTTGAGATAAAAGACATAGGTGAGGCTGCATATATTCTTGGAATTAAAATTTTAAGAGATCGTTCAAAGAAATTATTGTCTCTTTAACAAGAATCTTATATTAATAAGATTTTTAAATGATTTTATATGCAAGATTAACACAACTCTACACTATAATTTACCGACATAATACATATTTGAAACATTAAATCTAAAATCTATACAGTGATTTTTTTTTTTCTAAAACATCACAATCAAATACCTTTCAATCATTAACAATCATAAACTTTATCCAAAAATGTAAATCCAAAAATTTAAACTATACGTTGTCTAATATTCAAGTCCAGGTTATTTCTAACCAATTATTACAATTCCAAATATTATAAAAAAGCTATCAGCTAACAATTTATTCATTCAACGAATCTAATATTATGTTAACTGAAATGCTTGCGTCTATGCTCTATGGTGAAATTCTCTCTTGGATACTTAGCACAGCTACAATACAAATAATGACTACTGAGGTGGTTGGATCTGTTGCTGCTCCACAATGCCTAAGCAATCAATGAACTACCCTCAATAAAATTGAGTCATAGTGTGCTAGTCAGAAGTATAGGGTTATTTCTATACCTCTTCCTCAATAATATAGTATTTGAAGGGTATATTAATAAATAAATAATAACACTTAAATAGATAAATAAATAAGTAAATGAGTTAATATATAAATAAACAAATTCAACTCCTTATATATGAATCACAAGTCACTCACACATAAAGTAAAACTCATAACAATTAATCTTTTCTTATTACGTATAATTTGTCATATTATTTGACCTTTTATTTAACTATGGTGTATGCCATTATGAATGCAAATACATTGTATGTTCACTCTTCACACTTCCATATAGCTTCTTCACTAGTATGATTCTTCTATAACATTTTGACCAATGAAATTTGTCTATTCCTCAGTTGCTTTACCTCATGAGCTACAATCTGAATTGGTTCTTCATTATATGTCAAATCAAACTAAATTTCAATAGACTCTATGGAAAGCACATGTGTCAAGTCTGATCAATACCATCTTAGCATAGAAACTTGAAAAACATTATGAATCCTGGATAATTCAGGTGGCAAAGCCAACATATATACCACTAGACCCACTCTATCTAATATTTCATAAGGACCAATAAATCTCGGGTTTAACTTGCCCTTCGGACCAAATCGAAGAATCTTTTTCCATGTTGAAACTTTTAAGAATATCTTTTCTCTAACTTGATACTCTATGTCTCATCTCTTCAAATCAACATAAGACTTTTGCCTATCATTAGCAATTTTTAATCTATTTTTAATAATCATGATTTTATCTTTAATCTGTTGTATTATCTCTGGTCCCAAAAGCTACCTTTCACCAACCACGTCCCAATACAGTGGAGTCCTACACCGTCATCCATATAATGCCTTAAACAGTGCCATACCAATACTTAATTAGTAATTGTTATTATAAGCAAACGCCATCAACTCCAGATAATCATCCTAGTTACCTTCAAAATCAATAACACTCACTCATCATGTCCTCCAAAATTTGAATAACTCTCTCCAACTGACCATCTATGTGGGATGAAATGCAGTACTCAAATTTAATTTGGTCCCAAATGCTCTTTGTAAACTACCCCAAAACTTAAACGTGAACCGGGGATCCTTGTTCGAAACTATAGATATGGGCACTTTATAAAACCGAGCTATATGTTTGGCATATATATATGCAAGCCTCTCTAAAGTGTAATCCATCCTCATAGGTAGAAAATGTACAGATTTGGTCAATCTATCTATTATAACACATAGCATCATGTTTCTTCTGGGTATGAGGCAACCCAGGCACGAAGTCCATAGTATTCCTCTCCTATATCCACTCAGGAATTGTGAGTGGCTGTAATAACCCAGTTGGGCGTTGGTGCTCAGCTTTGACTTACAGACACACCGAACATCTTGTAACAAAGTTAGTAATGTCTTTCTTCATTCCAATCCACCAGTAATGCTCTCTCAATGTTTTATACATTTTAGTACCTCCTAAATGCATGCCATAAGAAGAATTGTGAGCCTCATTAAGAGTTTTATTCTTTAACTCAACTACATTCAAAACATAAAGTTATAATCTAGAATGTAAAGTGCCATCATTAGTCAACAAATAATCTAGCTTCAGTCCATTGCGAACCTCAGACATAAATTTGTATAACTCTACATTTTCATTCTGTGCTTCCCTGATCTTATCCAAAAGCACAAGTTGAGTCCTTAAATGAACCATCAAACCTCCTAAGTCATTAACTATAAATTTAGCATTCATTGCCCTCAACTCTAGAAATAAAGGAACCGACCTAGCTGACATCCCAATTAAGGACTTTCTACTTAGAGCATCAGTAGCCACATTAGCTTTACTAAGATGGTACTCGATTGAACAAGTAATAATATTTAATCAACTCCATCCACCATCTCTATTAAGATCTCTCTAAGTAGTAAGATGTTGGAGACTCTTGTGATCAGTAAAAATCTGACACCTCTCACTATATAACTAATGTCTTCAAATCTTAAGTGCAAAAACAACTGCTACATGCTTCAGGTTATGTGTCGAATAGTTTAACTCATGATTCTTAAGTTGTCGTGAAGTATAAGCTATCACTTTTCCATGTTGTATCAATACACATCCAAGACTTTGGTGTGAGTTATCACTAAAAATCACAGAGTTACCACTTTCTTTTGAAAGAGAGAGAACAGGTGCACGAGTGAGAACAAACTTTAATTGATCAAAAGTAGCTTAACACTTTTAGTTCCATTCAAATTTAATGACTTTCTTTAACAACCTAGTCAATGAAGATGCCAGAATTGAGAAACCCTACATAAAGCTCCTATAATATCCAGCTAGACCAAGGAAACTCCTAACCTCTAAAACATTCTTTAGCGGCATCCAATTAACAATAGGCTCTATTTTTTTGAGGTCCACCATAACACCCTCTACTAAAATCACATATCACATAAATACAACTTTATCTAATCAAAACTGGCATTTTGACAACTTGGAATACAATTGCTTCTTTCTCAATGCCTGTAAAATAATCCTCGAATGTTTATTATGATCCTCTTAGGTTTTAAATAAATTAGAATGTCATTTATGAAGACAATGACAAACTGATCCAAATAAAGTTGGAACACCCTATTCATCATATCTATAAAAGCTGCAGATGCATTTGTCAAACCAAATGGCATCACTAAAAACTCGTAATGCCCATATCGAGTTCTATAAGCAGTCTTTGGAACATTATCATCTTTTACCCGCAATTGATAGTATCCAAATCTTATGTCTATCTTTGAGAATATTGTAACTTCCTGTAACTGACGAACATATCATCTATCCATGGTAAAGGATACCTATTCTTTATTGTGGCTTTGTTTAGCTATCTATAGGTTATACATAATCTCAAAGACCCATCATTCTTCTTCATGAAGAGTACTAGTGCCCCCAAGGAGAAACACTAGGTCTGATAAAGCCTTTTTTAATTAACTTTTCAAACTAGATTTTCAGCACCTTCAATTCTACTAAAGCCATTCTGTATGGAGTGATAAAGATCGGATCCATTCCTGGAGCTACATCAATAACAAATTCAACTTCTCTAACAAGTGAGAGTCTATGTAAATTATCACGGAATATGTTTGGAAAGTTGCAAATTGTAGAAATTCCCTAAATAGCTGGGTTATCAATTTCTGTATCAATAACATGGGTTAAGTAGGCCTGACATTTTTGTCTCAACAGTTTATCAGTAGTAATAGTAGAAATTATGCTAAATGAAACTTTCTGCCTAATTCCAAGCACCACAATGTCTGAACACTCAAGCATATCAAAAGTAACCCTTTTCTCAAAAATAGTCAACTATAGCTTGATGTTTCGATAACCAATCCATACCTAATATAATATTATAGTCCAAAAATGGTAATCTAATCAGATCAGCAGGGAACTCCCACCCCTCTATCACTACAAGACATTGTCTAAAAATAATGTTAACAATTATAGTCTAACACAAAGGACTATTTATTAATACATTAAAGTTTAATGGACTACAAAACATATATTCAGGCATCACAAATTTGGCAGATATATATGAATATGTGGAACCAGGATCTATCAACATAAAAACATCAATACCAATGAGTGAGAAAACACCGATAATTACATCAGGAGCATCATGCTCTCCTGTCTGCCTCAGATATAAACTCTGTTTGGTGCTTGGGATCCACTAAGCCGGTTGGGTCCTACTAACTCAGATGCTCCACTTCTGGAAGTTGGTCTCCCTCTCTACAGGGGGCCTTTGAACAGATACCTTTGATATAGCTGTCTTCTGCTATTTGCCCCTGTTAGGGTAGTCTCTCATTTGATAATCCATGCTACCATAGATGTAGCATACCCTAGACACTCTCTGGCACTCCTTGAAGTGAGAACTGTTAAAATGTGGACACCTTATAGTTGGTGGTTGAAACTGAGTCCTTATCTGGACTGGTATATTTCCCACAGAGGCAGATGTACCGGGGTTACTGGTCATAGCTAGTCTAGATGGAACAGCTGGTGAAAATCCTGTCCTTCTACCAAAACATAAAGTCCCAGTAGAAAATCCTCCCCGTTTAGGTAGGGTTACTTTAAAATTATCTCTACTCTTTCTCTTCTCTCTTCTTTGAGATTCCTCTCTGTCACATCTCTCCACTGCAATAGGCATTCTTACAACCTTTGAGAACTGAGTAAGCTATAGTGAAAGTATTTGCCTCTTAATCGAAGAGCACAGGCCCTGTTCAAATCTTTCTGCGAGCCTCCTCAATAAGAACCAAAATTGATGCATACTGGAGTAGCTTAGTAAACTCCTACTTATATTATTCAACTGTCTTATTATGTTGCTTAAGTTCAAGAGAAGTCTACCTCTTCTCATCAACGTATACCTATGGAACATACTTAACCTGAGACTCTTGTTGAAAATCCTCACATGTAAGTACTGGAGGCATCACCAAACTGTAGGGCATCGTCTTTCACTAGTTGTATGCACCCCTCTGAAGTAATGAGATGGCATACTTAAGCATCTGATCCTCAAAACACTCCATCTGAATAAAAACTCACTCTTTCTACTTAGGCCATACTTCAGCTTTAGCAATGTCAAGTGTTCCCTCAAAATCAACAACTCCATACTTTTATAGCTTATCGAAAGAAACTATCTCACGTCTAACAGATGCTGGGTTATAAACAAATGCCAGAGCTGGAACAAGCACAGCAGTTAGAATAGGTGTTGGGGTTGGAGCTCGAGGAGCAGGCATAGCTCCATCAAATTTGAAGAAAGGATCAGCTGGGGGCGAATGAAAAGACTGGGGAGGACATGTGGCCCTAAGAGCATCAGTAACAGGCAAATTCAAATTCAAAGAAGCTTGTGGATTAGCAAAAGCATTAATGTCCTGACCTAAGTGACTTTCAGCAAATTCCTCGAACTCTGCCATTTCTATCCTAGCAAGAGAGAATACACCACAATATCAAACTCCTAGATGTCATGCTTATAATGTAATAATTAATAATAATTTATATATCTATTTATTCCCAAATCTATAAACCTAAGCTTTGGTACCAAAACTTGTAACACAACTCTCCATTATAATTTACCAGCATAATATATATTTTTAAAACATGAAATCTAAAATTTATATAGTGATTTTTTTTTTCTAAAATATCACAATCAAATACCATTCAATTGTTAACAATCATAAACTTTATCCAAAAATGTAAATCCAAAAATTTAAACTATGAGTTATCCAATATTCAAGTCTAGGTCATTTCTAACCAATTATTACATTTCCAAATATTATGAAAAATCTATCAGCTAACAATTTATTCATTAAATGGATATAATATTATGTTAATTGAAATGCTTATGTCCATGCTCTGTAGTGAAATTCTCTCTTGGATACCTAGCACAGTTGCAATACAAACAACGAGTACTGAGGTGGCTGGATCTGCTACTGCTACTCAACAACACTTGGGCAGTCAATAAATTACTTTCAGTAAAACTAATTTATAGTGTGCCAGTCAAAAGTATAGGGTTATTTCTATACCTCTTCCTCGATAATATAGTATTTGAAGGGCATATTAATAAATAAGTAATAACACTTAAACAGATAAACAAATAAATAATCAAATAAGTAAATATATAAATAAATAAATAAAAATTAACAAATTCATCTTTTTAGATATAAATCACAAATCACCAATATTTTCATTCTCACACATACAGTAAATCCCACATCAATTAATCTTTTCTTATTACGTATAATTTGTCATAATAGTTAACCTTTTATTTAACTATGTTGCATGCTATTTATGAATGCAAATGCACTCTGTGGTCACTCTTGAATGGAAGCAAGTTCCCTTGTAATGGTCCATAACCCTTGTAATTAGCTCATAGAGCTTATAAAGCTTTATTGCCTAAAAAGGCCCTGTACTAAAACTATTAGAACATCTATAATTAATAAACTATATCAAAAGCCCGTTAAAGATCATAGGAGAGCCTAGTCCATAGACTCTGTATATGCATATATGCATGTTTGTTCATATATTGTCATGTAATTGATACATTTAGATAGTCAACATTTCAATAATCATTTTCACAATATGTTATAAACATATTTTCAATATAACATTTAAACATAATTTACTAGTATTTCTACCATCCGCCACTTATGTCATATAACATATGAGTTTATATATATTAACCAAAACATAGCCTAACCATGTATGGGATAGAGGCTACATGTTTAGGTCGTGTGCCTCTCTGTTTACATATTTTTTTCTCCGTTTTTACAAAAATACAATCTGGCCATGTTATTCCTGAAATAATATAGCCTGGCCATATTTTGCCACGTCAGCATCGTCTTCAACCTTCTGACTCAAAAACACGGGTTGGCTATGTTTTTGTCAAAAATTACCTGGCTAGCCTATGTAATCTACTGGACAACTTGATTTTGCATGTTTTCCTTTGTTTTTCTCTACCAAAATTTACCTAAACATCACACACTAACCCAAAAACAAAATCCCTGAGTCAGTTTAATTATATCACATGAATTCATTATCAATTTAAGCAAAATAAAAAGATCCAATATCTAGAGAGAAAAAGTGCCTAACACTTACCTTCACAAATTTCTAACAAAAAACAAGCCACCAAATCGCAATTCCAATGACTAAACAATCCTAAGACACGTCCTCTATCAACTATATAAATTATTTCATAAAAAACAACAAATTCGAGCATCAATTTCAAAGTTATCCGAAACTTGTCAAAAGCAGAAAACTAAACTTAAAACTAGCTAATTAACTTGTCAAAGACAGTAATTACCTTCACAATCTAGTGAAAGAATGACCCACTAAGCTGAATTCTAAGACTTGGCAGTCAAACACATGATTAAGCTAAGAAATTTGGTGAATTTTTTGTTGGAAGTTTTGTAACAATAGGAACCAAATGATTCTTGCAAATTTTAAATGATAGAAAAATTATTAGTAGAATAATGTTTGCAGAATTTACTTCCTATAATGGTTGAAATGGATGAAATAGATGAATTTGAAAAGATTTGGAGTCAAAAAGCCTGACTCCAGCTCCAGCACCTAAAAAGACCAAAATACCTTTATAATATAAGTCTTCCTAGGGGCAAAATTGTCCATATTGACCTTCCCTTAATAATTTTTGATATCCAAACTTACTGACACATTTAAAAAATTATTATAAATGTTATAGAATCTTGCTAATTCATCAAATTCAACCACATTACTATAACAATACCCTAAAAGTACAATTTAGGGCTCCAAGGGTATTTTTGTATTTTCACTCAAATACAATTTTCTCAATTGCTTCCGTGCAACCCAAAATGTCAAAAACCATTTTCTAAGCTTCTCCGGTATGTTGACTAATTTTTGTTAATTTTTCTTTCATTAAATCAACTGAAAT
>STGP01014757.1:1685-17300 GCA_004918865.1 Caryocar brasiliense | reverse complement strand
AACCCAGAAAATATCTCCTTAAATTAATAGAAAAATCCATTACCCTATTTCACCCTTTCCCTTGCCTCTACTATTTCTCTCAAAAAGACCTTATTTATTTACTTCCATAATTTCAAATTCTTAATGCTAGCTAGAATCAACAAGAATATTTTACAAAATGGGTTTTGGAAGTCTTGATGGCGTTTGTAACACAGGCCTCGGGCTAGGTCTTGGCTGCCATGACAATAAGCAACAAAATTGTTTCCAATCCGATCATTTCCAGACAAAGAAGAAAAAGCTATCCTTAAAATATGATGACTTGATCCCACCTCTCACACTCGGCCTTCCAGAAGAGGCGAACCATTCAGCTACAAAGATCGAGGTTGATTTGCAGCCGCAGGCCTCTTTTCTTAGTGCCATCTCATCGTTCTCTACCTCGAGTGTTAAGAAGGAGAGAGATCAGCTCGGTGGCTGCGAAGAGGTGGAGGTAGAGAGAGTCTTGTCAAGAATTTGCGACGAAGATGAAGAAGGTAGTCCAAGAAAGAAGCTTAGGCTTACAAAAGAACAATCAGCCGTTTTAGAAGACAACTTCAAAGAGCACAGCACACTCAATCCTGTATATATACGCAACCTTTCCATGTCCTAATACATAAACTGAATTTGTATTCTTCTTTTTTATTTCTTTTTTATGTTTGATCATCAGAAGCAAAAGCAGGCGTTGGCAGAAAGGCTGAGTCTAAGGCCAAGACAAGTCGAGGTGTGGTTCCAGAACCGAAGAGCCAGGTTTCATGACCAACCAATCCTGGAAGTTTATCAATGTCTGTACATGTGTTACACGTACTGTTTTGTTAATTATTTTTTTAAAATTTTTTTTTATACACAGGACTAAGCTTAAGCAAACTGAAGTAGACTGCGAGTTGTTGAAGAAATGTTGTGAGGCACTAACAGAAGAAAACAGAAGGCTACAAAAGGAGCTACAAGAGCTTAAATCATTGAAACTTGCTGCAACATCTTACATGCAACTGCCTGCTGCCACCCTCAATTTGTGCCCTTCTTGTGAGAGGATTGGTGGCAGCGGAGACGGCGCTTCCGGTGGCAATTTCAGGGTTGGACCAAAGCCTCTTTTCTACAACCCCTTCACACACGCTTCCGCAGCTTGCTAAGCGTCGTTACAAGGCCAGAAAACCGTATTCAATTATATTTGATTCCTGGATTATATGTGTCGCCCAAGGAATTTTTAATTAATTAGTTGAATTAATTTTGTCGTGCCCCCCTTCTCATGTGTAAAAGCTAGCTTGTAAATCCTTGGCAAATTTCTACATCTAGGAATTTTCTTATTTTTATGGAATTGTTTGATTATTCTGGTTTTAACACTGATCAATTTTTGTGGTGTTATTATTTTATTTATATATTTAAGAGTATAAGTGTTTTTTTTACTATCAATTTAGGAAACAAATTTTTTAAAAAATTTCAATTAAAAATTTTTACGATCCAAAATTAATAGAAATGACATATATTAACACTATGGACGGATTCGTTTTTATATATTTACATTTAGAGGTTTTTATTCTTTCTGCTTTCCCTCTAAGTCTTGATTTTCTCTTTACCCTTTTTTTTTTTATTTATGTTCATCTTTCCCGTATGAGTGTTTTGTTTTCTTTTTCATTTCTTGTTTCGTGTTTTGAATTTCAGAAATTCTTTTTCAATCCAAATCTGTTTAATTTTCAATTAACATCAATATACGGTGTGAACATTTTTTATATTGACAATAGCTACTTGTACCATGGGTTAGAATATTGTCTACTACATCATTTATTTTGATTCTGAGGCAAAAAATATTTTATTGAGAATTTTAATAAATTTGTATCCTTATTAATGACACAAAAATTGTACCCTTTAATAAAAAAATTGCAAAATTCAAATCCTTAATAAATAAAAAAAATTTATACCCCTTTAAGAGCATGAAGACATTGAACTTCATTCGCAACAGGTGTTCTCCAAATAGGGAACAACATCATGCAACATTCGACAATGGTTTAGGAGCCGCGCTCCATTGATTATGTTACTTCCTAAAAGTTATGTCTACGGTTCCGAAATTGTCTGGCGTTACTGAAAATTTCATTTTTATTTATAAATTTAGAAATTGTATAATAATTTTTAGAGAATTGTATGAACAATTTTTTATGAATGGCAGAAGGCACATTTTCTGCGCTGCTACTCTTATAATTAGATAAGCAAAAGTAATACAAAAGGTGTTACAAAGGCAAGCATCCAGTACAGCGCTTTTGCCAGCAGAACAACAGCTTTAAGCATCTTGTGCATGCAGCATCACATCACTAATTGGCTTAACAAGTAACATGGTACATAAACCTTGATACAAAATTACAAAAGTCAACTTAAAGCTACAGAAGGGAGGGTGCTGCGGATTGGATCATGACCAGCGGACAAGGGAAGTGTTCTTGACACTTCAGACAAAAGAGCTCCTGATGTTGCAACTTGAACTTGATGCACTTGCAGCATAGCTGAGGTTGACTTCAGCTATCAAATTGCCACTTCCATCAACACAAACCACCCATAAAAGTATTCACATGTTAAAAATATATCCTTGGTAGAGTAGATCGTATAATAATAAGAAGATAATATTTATATTATCAACACGTCCCCGGACAAAATGAAAATCATCCAAGTACGAGCATGATATAACGGATTTACAGCGAGATACGTGGTGTATATATTGTCACCGAAAGCCATAGGAGAACCAGAGGCGGAAAGACCAAGTTCACCCAAGATGTTAATTAACTAAGAGAGTTCAACTATATATGAGCAATAGCTCGGTATTCAGCCTCAGTACTTGACCTAGAGATAGTATGTTGCTTACAAGAAGCCCATAAAAAACAGTTAAGAGCAGTAGTGGATCGACGGGCGTCTAGACAACTAGCCCAGTCTGAGTTTGAGAATGCGAGCAAAGAATGAGATTTATTCAGCCGAATGTGAATACCATAGTTTAAGGCTCCGACAAGATACCTCAAGACTTGGTTGGTTAATGCATAAATTGACTGATTAAATTGATTACAAAGAAAATATCCGAATGAGTTTAAGTGAGATATTGTCAGTTGCGAATTGTGGAAAGACTCTGGCATCAGCGAGAAGGCTACTATCAGAGAGCGTGATATCGTTAAAGTAGACATAGGAGTGGCAAGAGGCTTAAAATTGGTCATGTTGGTTTTGGCCAATAAATCACGGAGTATATTTATTGTCCGAAAGAGAAAGGCCACTGGCTAATCGGCGTGCTTCCATACCCAAGAAGTAAAGCAATGGGCCCAAGTCTGACATAGCAAAGGTGGTGCGTAATCCCGCAACAAAATGAGAAATAAGTGTGTCATTAGAACCGACAACCTTATCCCTTCCAATAAAAGAAACACGGAATTGTCAGACAGACCAGCCTGAAAATCGAGATGGAGGAGAACTAAACCTAACCTCCAAAACCACTCACGTGGAGCCTGTCGACTGCTATATAACGCCTTATGGAGCTTACATACATGAGTTGCTGGAAACTTGGAATCAACAAAGTCTTGAGGTTGTGATAAGTATACATCTTCGTTAAGAAAACCATGCAAAAAGGCAATTTTTATATCGAATTGATGAATAGGCCAGCCTTTTGAAATTGCCAAGGCAACAAACATGATGCAGAGTGACTGGCCGAATAACGGGGCTGAAATTATCAGAGAAATCAATTCCTGATTTTTTTATTGCATCCCATGGAGACAAGTTGTATCTTGCAGCTTTCGAAGGATTATCCGATCATTTAATTTAAAAATTTAAATTATTAAGTAATATCTTAATGAATGATTATTAAATTTAAAATGTAAATAAATATATTTAAATTAATTATAAAAATAAAGACGCTAAAATTTAAATTTTTAATTCTTTAATTTAGAAATTTTGATACTATATTAGAGTAATCATTGAAAAATTCATTTTGAACCATTCACGGTTGGCCTACATGGCACTAAAGACCAATTGTTATTGGTGTTAGTGCATTTAATTCATCTGTCATCGCTTACTTCCAAATAAGATTTTTTTAGGTTTCAATAAAAGAGGCTGGTTATTGAGGTAGTAAGAGACTATCAATAGAAGAAGATAGGGACGGAGATAAAGGTGAATTAGAAATTAGAGGATTGCATTTGATTGAGAAGAGGGAACATGTTGCGTATTGGGATGAGATAAAGTGGTGGAGGATGATGACATTAGATTTGAAGTGGGCAAAGAATGGATGATAGTTTATGAGGATATGTATTAGAGGAAAGAGATAGAGAATTATTAAGAGAGCAAGATCTAGTTATGTTAGAGGATAAATTTGGACTAGATGAGCATGAATCAAATGTGTTTATATTATTTAAGTGAGATAGAGATATAGACTTGAAAGTGATAAGGTAGATAAAGAGGATGTGGACGGATTATTTAAGTGTTTGAAGGAATTTTGTTGAGAGGAGGCATTAATGTCATGAGAAGAGGAAGGAGCTGGAGTTGGCTTGAGACTCAAATATGGAGAGTGTTAGATAAGGTTGGAAGTGAAGTTGTGCCGTGAGAAATAAGAGTTTGAATTTGGTTCGAACTCAATTCTTGAATAGTAGTGGATGGGACAATAAGTGGAGATGTGTCGTGATTAATTGAGGGACTTTGAATGGGATGTGGACTCAATGCTTGGACATGATTAGATTGGTAAGTGGAGATGAATGTGGATTTAAATTGTTGGCATGCTCAGATAAGACAAGTGATAAAGTGGAGGGATGTAGTCGTGTAGATTTGGATTTGAAATGGAAATTGGGAGATTGGGATAAGGAAGAATTTAATGAATTTACATAAAGAAAAATATCTTCAACAAATTTAACACTATTATAAATATAAACTCTACCCGTATAAAGACACATGCATGGGTAGCCCTTGTGAGATCAAATGTCGCCTAAAATGTGGAGTAGAGTGAACATGATGTGTAAGCAAAGAACCAGATTAAGAAGATGTTAAAGTTGTTGATTGGATAGTTGTCGGGTTAGAAGAGGGATCAAGACAATACAAGCATACTTCGTGTGTCAAGAGCATGGTCCAAACTTCTCGAAAAGGAGGTGGCAGTTTAAGGTTTGAAGCAACAGTCACCAAAGATTCGTAGGTGGCGGGAAGGCCTCGTAGGATTCGAGACACTTATTCATGATCAGATAAAAGGTTGATCAATGGCAGCAAGGGGCATCAGCTGTTTTAAATGTAATTCACTGGCAATAGGCATCAATGGGAGAGTACCTTTCTTGTGTTAAGTAGATTTGGCAGAATTAGCTGATCTTGTTTGGGCCAACTAACATATTGATCGTGAGATGATTGAGCAGAAGCAATTTGTCCAAACACTCTGATGGTACCATAAAAATGTAAAATGTCTCTCAACTTAAGGCATGTGGCACAGGTCTACTTATATATTGATGAAGTATTTACATTTGAGAGGCGATTGCAGGATGTAACATAGCACTCAACTTAGCAAGTTCAATTCAACACCGGAACCCCCATTGATCCGCCATTTTTTTGCCACTTTCCTCTAACCCAAGATATCTAGATCCCAATCCAATGATCATGCCAGAAATTGGTATTAGTGCCATTACCAAACTGATTCCAAAGACCATTCCGTAAAATTTCCGCCCCAGCTACAAAGCTTCTCCAAACAAGGGAACAACCTTGTTTGCTAACAAATGCGTCACACTTCTGAATGTCCTTGAACTATTTCTATCTTTAACACCTTGGTTCACATTTGATTATGGCTCTTTCAAAACACACCATCCTACGAAAGCCCAAGCAACTAGTTTCCTTACTCTTGCTGAAAGTGCTCCAATTAACTAAATGAACGTTTCGTTTTGATGAGGAATTCATCCAGATGAAGCCATGGCATCTCTTATCTATGCGATCTTTGGACCTACTTTGCTATCACCCCACCTTTTTGAGGCAATAAAGATGAAGTTAAAAGAGCTCTAATGTGGAAACTAAAAGTAATTTGAGAAATGTTGCTTGCTTCATGGTAAATACATGCTGGCATTCCTGCTTACGCCACTCTTTCAATTGTTATGTGAGGAAGAGAAAGTAGTGATTTCATATCTTAATCACTAATACCGCTAGGCAAACACTAAACACTGTGCGAGGTGCCTCAGAACATTTTGATCCTCCAAACGGAAGGGGAGAGAGACACAAAAACTCCAGAACCTTAATCACTTGTATTAGATGGCATTTAAACGGTAAATGTCAACGGTTCATTACTATAAGGAGAAAGAGTATTAATTCACGATCTCGATGATAGATACAATTACGGATTCAGGATTTAGTTTTAAAAAAATTTAAACAATATTTAATATGTATTTATATTTATAATTTTTTTATTAAAATATTATAAATTCAAATAAATAAACAATTTAAAATTTTAAAAAATTTTTAAAAAAATAATTTAATTTTAAATTTATAATAAGGGTCATCCTCAGTCTCTCCTCCCTCCGTCGTCCCTGCTTACATGGAATCAAATATAACACCCTCTTAACATTAATTTCTCATTATATACACTTACGAGTAAGTAGGAGTCACTGACACATAAAATACATCGTACATGCTCACAAATTACAAACACTCTCCCACATTATTTACTCCTCGCTTACTTTCGGACACAGAGGCAAATTACACAGTACAACTTCAAATCTCCTAAGAAGCGAAGAATCCGAATATATATAATTAAAGATGTCCCAAAGCAATACAGAAGGCCACAATGGCAAAAACTACCACCCATCTTGCACGATCACAACAACATTAAGCCTTCAGCTGCACGAGTACTATAGTAGTGGCATTTCTTTTCAATCAAAAACGATAGGACTATAGACTGAGGTTCTATGACATACCTAAGTTTTGCAATAGAACACAACATGGCATGAACAAGGCTTTCCATGCCAGCTAAGGCCTAATAAATGGAGCAAATCCTACACTCCCTAGCATGAGGTCGCTGATGCTCATGGTCCTAAACGATAAGGACCGTCGCCCATGTAGTGACCATCCATGTAAAGGGCTGCATTCTGTGGATGAAGACCATCCATCACCAGGAATTGCATATCTTCAGATGGTTTCCAATGCCGTTTCCTTTGGTTTATGAACCAATTATTTATTTGTTTCTGGTCCAAACCAGTTGATTCAGCCAAAGCCACCTTCTCTGACTCCTGTTAGTCATCACGCAGTGCAAAAATCAATTGTAATTTCATGGTGCCATTAGTATTCTAAAAATTTTAAATGGGAAGTTTAGAGCGATTCAATCACCGAAGGATATGGCCACTTGTAGTGTAGTTCCCACCAACTCAGTAGCTTCTGCCTAGCTTCTTTAGGTAGTTTTCCTTTCTTCTTCTTCTTAGAAAGTTCTTGCTTGAGACTGCTTAAATAACCACTATACTTCCGCAATAGGTGATTCTTTAGCTCTTTGTCTTCAGCACGGGGATCTATCTCAGGGAGTTCTGTCTCTCCTCCACTGTTGTCTTGATCCTCATCGGATGAGCCAATACCCTCAGATTTCTCATCTGAGCATTTGATCAATCACAAAGCAAGTAATGAGACACCAGCATTTGAGTCACAAAAATTTGGATAGATAGACTAGTAGGATCTCAAGTCAAATGCTACCATCAAAATCAAGAGTCTATCAATCAAGTATGTCCTTGAATAAATCGTAAAGATATCTAGACAATGGAATATTTGTTTTTGGAACAGAAAATAAGCTAGATAGAGAGGTCCCAGAATGGGATCTCCTCTGCTCTATACTTAGGAAACATGCATGTTCAAATCTCAAGAATTTCCAAAACGAAGGCGTTCTACAGCAAAGAACTTTTCACTGGTATTGCATCACATAGCTTCAAAATCCATACGACCAGGACAGAAACGTGGAACATGACTACTTTGACATATCAAAATTAATAGAATATGTCCTGCGAACGAAATGGTACACACAAAAACACAAATTAGAAGCCCTGTATAGTTTGTAATAGAAAAAAAACTCAGCAGCAAGTTCATTTGGTGGGAGATTTGGGCAAGGAAAAGATAATAAATAGAATAAAAAAATAATAAACCACAATAATTGCAATACAAAATGAATAAGCCCTTTAGGAAAATTATTGATCCGCCTTTCACAACTAAAGTTAAACGTCCTATTCTCGATTCCCTTCTTCATCTGTTCAGTGGAAGTGGGGTGTTCACGTACTTCAGCCCAAGTCAACGTGGAGACTGTAACTACAGTCTCTACACTTGTTAGCTAACAGCTACTCAACTTACAATAGAAGAAAGGTCGCCAACAGAAAATGAAAAATTAGGATGATTTCAATAAGCAACAAGTGCTCCTTCTCTTCTTCTTTTGTAGACAAACTCTCTTACAAAGTTCGCTTTAGAAGAACATATTCATCAAACTTCAACTTCCATCTCTTTCATGGTGTACCCACTTTTCAATCAAATTATTCTATAAATTTGAAAGGAAATTAAATTCTAAATATATAAAGATCTGTGTGAGAAATTCTATATATATATATAAAAATAAAAATAAATAAAAGATATATACACAAAATGAGGCCTATAAACCAATTCTTTAAAGTTTTGGGTAGAATATACTGCTTAGATTTATCTATGGTATGCGTGATCTTTAAGTATGTTCTCTCTAATATTCGCTCCATAACTTGAGCTCAATAACTGATGTCAAAGCTTTGGTTGAGGTGAGCCTCACTTGATTGAATGATGGAGGATAATTTTATTAAGACGGTTTGCTTAAATAACATGAATTATCATATTTAGAAAAACAAAATAAAATATCTTCTTTTATAAAAAAAAAAAAAATACATCTGCCATGTTTGCTACTAAAAAATATAAATATGAGCATCGAGAGATTAAGCATGAACATGTATGTGGTTTTATTCGATAATTTGTTGATAATAATATTTATAATCACATATTTAATAAGATACACGCACGGACTTTGTGGAATAAGCTTGAGTTGTCATTTGTTTCAAAAATTGACAATAATAAATTGTTCTTACGCAAGAAGATGACGCAATCTGTAGTTGATCACTTGAATGAGTTTTAATGAGTGATAGATCAATTATCAGGAATGGGTATAAAGTTTGGTGATGAGATTCTTGGACTTTAGTTGCTTAATACTTTACCAGATTCTTGAGAGACGTTTCAAATCTCACTTGCTACTTCTACTCTAAATGGTATTGTTTCTATGGAACTCACTAAAGGTGTTATTTTGAACGAGGCGATAAGGAAAAAGTCTCAAGATTCTTTATCAGCAAAAGTTCTAGTTATAGAAAATAAGGAAAGAAGTAAACACAAAGGAATAATAGGTGAAAATAATAGTAGAAGTCAAAACCGAGATACAAGAATATAAGGTATTATCATTGTGGAAAGATTGGTCACATCAAAAAGTATTGCTACCAATGGAAAAGATAGAACTAGGGTAGCAATGACATAAAGGAGAAAAAGAAGCAACATGATGATGACTGTATTGCCGCCACTATTATTGATGGCTTCTTTTTGTTTGTAATAAGCATGTGGTGAATCGATATGCCATGAGGCAAATTGGGTGGTTGACAATGCCACATCAAATCATACTACACCACGAAAGGAATTCTTTACATCTTATACACCCGGTGATTTTGCATTATTAAAAATGGATAATGATAGCTCGTCGTAAGTTGTTAGCATATAAGATATTTGCTTACAAACTAATTGTAGAGCAAAGTTAATGTTCAAATATGTCAGACATGCACCAAATATTCGTTTAAATTTGATTTCAGTGAGAAAACTCAATCAAGAAAGATTTTTCAACTATTGTAAAAGAGACCGATGGAAACTCACTAAAAGCTCTATGGTTTTCATTCGAGGGAAAGAATGTTATAGGTTGTATTGGACTAAAGGTTCAATCTCTAAATCTATGGTAGATGTTTTAGAGAATAAAGATTCAACTAAACTGTGACATAAAAGGCTCAATTACATGAGTGAGAACGAGCTTGATTGCCTGGCCAAGAAGAATCTGTTTCCTAGAGTGAAAAGTGCAAAGTTGAACAATTGTATTTGTTGCTTAGCTGAAAAGCAAAAGAGAGTCTCTTTCAAGAGCCATCCTCTTTCTAGAAAATCAAACTTATTAGACTTAATACATTCAGATGTTTGTGGTCCTATACAACTACGATCACTTAATAGAGTACTTTGTTTTGTTACATTTATTGATGATCATTATAGAAAACTTTGGGTTTATACTTTATAAAGAAAGGACCAAATGTTTGATGTATTTAAGCAGCTTCAAGCTTTAGGTGAGAGGTAGATCAAAAAGATATTAAAATGTATCTGTAATAGTAATGGTTGAGAATATTGTGCATCATTTAATGATTATTACAGGCAACAAGGTATTAGACACCAAGAAAGAAGTTGAAATGTATCCACATTGATAATAGTGGAGAATATTATTGGTTGTTTGATGTTTGTTGCAGGCAGCAAGATATTAGACAGCACGCCTCAGCTTAATGGTATCAATGAAAGAATGAATAAAACATTGATGGAGAGAGTCGGATGCTTACTTTTAAAGGCTAAATTGCCTAGGTCCTTTTGAGGTGAAACATTAACGCACGTGATCAACTTATCACCTAGTATTCCATTGCAGGGTGATGTTCCAGAGAGAGCGTGGTTTGGTAAGAATATCCTTTATGACCATTTGTGTGTTTTTGAATGTAAAAACTTTGTGGATTTTCCAAAAGGTGAGACATACCAGCATATTTTTCTTAGTTATAATTAAGATGAGTTTGCATAGAGGTTGTATAATCTAGTTGCTAAAGAGCTTGTAAAAAGCAGAGATGTGATGCTCTTTAAAAATCAGACTATTAAAGATATGGAAAAGATAGAAAAGACAACTTTACATATTAATAAATGTATTGTTCACTATAATCTCGTATCTTTGATGCCTTTACCTAAACCAAATCAAAATTTACAGAAGATGATGCTTTGGCAGGCCATCATAATCAAAGTAATGAACAGGGCATACATAATGTTGATGCTTCCTCAAATGAGTTTGTTAATGATCAATTGCAAAAACATGTACCTCGAAGATCTACTAAGGATAGACAACTTTCTAAAACATATTCAAATAATGAGTATGTACTCCTAATTGATAGGGGAGATCACAAGTGTTGTGAAGAGACTATTGAAGGTGAAGATAAGTAATTAATAAAAAAAGAAACTTCTATAGATCAGTCAAAAGGTTTCAAAATGAAAAAGAAAGAACGATTTATGTGCAAATTGAAGAAAATCTTGTATGGATTGAGATAAGCATAAAATTGGTTGTATAAAAAGTATAAATCTTCTTATTTGGTCGTCAGAATGACGAACATCTCCACATTATCAAGAGGAAGAGGTTTGTTAAGGTTTTGAAGCCTTTCGTATGCAGAGAAAAGTCTAACATTAGGGCAGCCCACGGTTTTAGGTCCATATATGAAATAATTAAAAGAGTATAAATATTTTTTAATTAAGTTAAATTTTAAAACTTTTAGAGATCCAACAAAGTTTGCAACAAAGAAAGAAATAAGGTGTGTATGTTTGTGTGAGTAGAAATTTCCTAACAAAATTTTAACAGCATGTAATCGTGATCAAATTGACGATCAAGTGGTCATTTGTAGTCTGATTAGGTTGATTTTTGGACAGCAGATAGAGGATTCATGGGTCTCAATTCTGGACGGTAGATGTCAAAATTGATATTTTGGAAGATGGATAATTTGTCCATAAACAGTAGTCCAGTTTGGAAGAAAAATTATACAATTTTTTTCTATTGATTATTATTAATTTGTTGATTAATTTGAGGTTGTGTACCTATTGTATTACTAGAAAAAGGTATTTGCGACTCTTGGATTTTAATAACAATGAAACTTTGAAGTAGGCTTTGTGACTCGTGGTTTTTTCTTTCAAATTTTAGGATTTTTATATTACATATTGTAGATTATTTATATGTAATTGGTCTTGATTTTGTTGTTATTATTAATCATATATTAGATTATTATTTTTGGTATTCTATTATTATCTCTCACATGTTCAATTAAAAGGAAGAGATTTTCTTGAGTGTTTTTTTTTTTTACAATATTTAAAGAAAGAGTATGGTAATATTCGAACTTAAGAAACCTCAATTAAAATCGAGCCTTTTAACTAGTAGTAAATCAGAAAGTTTTTCTCAGATTTTCTTAAGTGTTTTAGTAGTTATTTATATATTTGTAATTTTTAAATATTAAAAATTTTCAATCCGTTCCCTCTACTAAAGTATGCAACTCATAATTAATTCAAGCATGTATAAGAAAATTCCTCGTATAAGTGAATCAAGAACAAATAAATCCCCAAACTGTGAATCACCAAAAGAAATAATCAATTACAAGAAAGCATTTTTAAGGCACTCCTATTTCAAACCCACTACTTTTTGCCAATTTCACTCCAAGGAGAGCTACTCATTCCACAGTACATTACTTGGAGGACGCATATGAATTCCAAATGTAGACTTGCATAGAAACGTAAGAGATAAAGCATCTTGACCCCCTCATTTATAAGTTAAGGTAGTTATAAACTTATTAATGCAATTTATTGGACCAACATTTCGGCGCAATCATCAAAATAACACAGTCCGAGAACACCAACTTCATAACCGAAGGCTAAGGTAGAGCCAAGAGACAATGCGGTTATGCCTCACGTTTGCATAAAGTGTTCAATTAGTCATACTAGCATCAATTAACTTGCAAAATCTATGAGCTTCGTAACCCAACTGCAAATCCCCCATAGCTGATCAAATTCACTACAAATAAAAAAGCATTTTCGTCCTATCAACTAGTGTCAACAATGTGCATTGATATGAAACTTACCATAAACAAGGGGCTTCCACTAGTTCTCTTTGTAAGCCTGTGTGTGTGTGTCTGTGAATGCCTGTTGTTCGTGTACAAGCAAGAGATGCTCTAACCAACCAAAATTAATTTGTCCCTGATTTATTAATGGCTCAAAAGTAAAAGAAAAAAAAAAGAAAAAAAACATTATTTTTATGGTAAATTACTATGTGAACTTATAGAACGACTGATGTTTGTTACTGCCAAAGCCGTACAGGCTACATGGGGTAGCCACTGATTTGAACAGCATCCTAGGTTCCTAAATTAATAAACTAAACAAAACAAAAACAGAATTCACATTACCAAAAAAAACAAAAAAAAACAAAAAAAAAAAAGCAAAGAACAAATTGGGAAACGCAGACAATAATAATAATAAAGCCAATCTATCTCGAATTACGTATTGTATTACTAAGTTTAATTAGAAGAACAAATAATACAGCGATCTAGATTTTGGCAAGAATAGGAACCCTAGCAAGTGATAGAATAAAAATATGGTGTCAGACGTATCCACAGACCGATTAAAAGCTCCATTAATGAACCTGTGCAAGAAATATCATTTGTTTTGTAACATTCTTCCTTTTTCATGTAAGATTTATGAACATGTAAACAAGGCAATCAAATCCAAGTTCCTTTTGTTCACTGTCCAAAATCGTGATTAGGGTTTTTGTTAAGAGTGATTATTCAGCTCGCCTTGTTATTGGAAGGCGTAAATCTTGGTCAAAAAGTCAGGCCTTTTCAATTGAATTGTCCCTTCCGAAGCAAAATGTATGGACAATTGGACTGACTATCAGTTCGGTGCACTGTTTCGCCAGAGCCAAATTGAAAACCACACATCTCTGCAATATTGGATTCTTCTGATCCCTCTCCAAGTTCAGTAAAGTCCCGGTTCTCTCTCTCTCTCTCGTATGTGACGTAAAGTATTGTATTATTAATGTTATTATTATCATTATTATTGGGTAATTAAATAGAAGGAGCAAGCTAGGAAGTACCAGTGTTAAATATGCGGAGAGGGCCATTGCAGATCATGTTGAGTTGAGTTTCGATTCTCCGCATGAAATCCATGGCTTCTTGAATCGGTCTCGTTAGCTCTTCCCGGTACTTCACCAGCATGTCGTAATAAGCTTCCTGTTTTTGTGCATATATATATGTATATAACCATCCAATTATGCAGGAGGGACAACATATATACTCCAAACAATAATTTATGGAAAAAAAAAAAAAAGACTAACTAAAGAAATAAAGAAAGTTTATAGTAAGAGCACCAAAGCAAATTAATCACCATAAACTGATCTAATTCTGGGTCTTTCGTAGAATCCCTTGATTGGACCGACGATCGTTGCCTCGATTCGAACTCTTGTCGAGCCGCCGCTAGCCTAGCCACCACATCCGGCGGAGCTCCAACCTAAACATGTAGTAACAAGAATGAAAAGTCGGTTAAGCTAATAGTTGATAAGAATGGTATAATAAATAGAAAAAAAATATTAAATTAAAATGAAAATAACTAAATTTATAATGTAACGAACCCAAAAGCAAGAGACAAATTAATGTGACGAGATTAGCGAGGAAAATAAGATTTCTTTTTTTTTGTCTTGTAATTGAATGATCTCGACTGTGTTCAATTATTGTATTATAGTTTACCTTTTGGCAGTCCAGGTAAGCTTCCAAAAGATTAGAGTACTGAGGATGTGCTATGATCTTGGCCTTCATCGCTTCAACATCACTCGAGCTTTCGCTTCCTCCTTCTTGATTAAGCTGGTGATGGTGGTGGTGCCCTCTCAAAAGGGGGTAGTGATGATATTTCTGCGCTTGCTGTTGTTGTGAAGTGCTGGCCTCGGTCTTAACGACAGGATGATGTGCCTGATGATCGGATTGGAAACACTGGTGGTGACTTGATTGATGAATATGGAAAGGACTATTCAAAGGCATCTGCTGCGTCGTCTGTTGATTGCTCGCATTTGATCCGCTGCTTGTTCTTCCATAACCAGACGATGATGAATTCGGTGCAAGAACCGGCGACGCGTACAAGAAATTTGCTCTTGGAGCTGTGTTCTCGTTCATTTGATTGTACTCTTCCATCTCTGAGTTCAAAAAACTCTACTTAATTAAAAACAAATATGACCCAAGAACTTAGAAATTGTAAAGCAAAATCAAAGGCCCCAAAAAACCCTAGAGCAAGACCTAACTAGCTAGAGAGACGCATAAAAAACCCTAGAGAAAAATAGACACCTTCTCATCTAATTTTGAGTGGGATTTTTTTTTTGGGTTCTATACTTGAGGAAGTCATGAGCGAATGGAATTTGGAATTAGAAAAATTCCCTTTTGTGGGTTCATATGCTAGGGAGGCCTAGAAGTGAAGTTGCACCGAGACTTTTAAATCTTTTTTTAGAGAGAAGAAATGAAACAAAAAAAAGCAGCGAATCGAAGGAACCAAAAATGGAGAAGGAGAGAGATCTCTTACATGGGATGTAAGAGAGAGAGAGGGAGAAGGAGAGAGGTGAAGATGGTAAGTCGGAAATGACACTGGTATTTGCGTTTCTTGGGTGGATGACAAGACTTTCTTATGTGCTTGAAAGAAAAAGAAATATTTGAAAATTATAAAGACAAAAGTAGTTGTTTGTTAAAAGTACAGGTTTTTATTTTTGTTTTTGTTATTTGATGGTAAAAAAATTATTTATTAATGAAAGTGTAT
>STGP01014707.1:0-20243 GCA_004918865.1 Caryocar brasiliense | reverse complement strand
GGTATTGTTATTGTATGCCTTCGTAACAGTTGTCGGAGGGAAAGATTTAGTTAATAGTTCGCTTTGTTGGTTACCCAACTCAACACCAATAAGCCTTAGTAACAAGATATTTGGTCCGTTATCCCCTTCAGCTACTGAGGGCCCGATTAATGTGTTCCATCATTGTCTGTCAAGAGTCTTCATCTTATTTGCATGATGAGGAGGTTATGTTGCCTCTTTTCTTTTTAATTTGCAGCGGACTTTCTGAATCTGATCAGAAGGATTCTGTGTTGGAATAGCTTACACTATAGCCATAAGTTTGTTGACGTCTGAGGAGTAACCACCAATGGATAGTTATAGTCTAGGAAAAGTGCTGTTACGTTTTAGAGAATGTCTTATCAAACTTATTAATAAATACTGAATCATGTTCTTCTGTTGAATAACAATTAAGAGTGAGCGAGGTTAGCTCCACAGTGGCAATGGTTGCTTCTGCATATCTTTTTAATTTTCCAAAACTTGTGGTCATACACCTCATGTGCGAAAGGGATACTGGATTCACTGATAATTAAAGAGCTGGTGTTGCTAGATTAGAGATTTTGGGTTTTTTGAGGGGGCCATTCCCCTGAATCCATGCCAAAATATGTTTAAATCAAACTGTAAAGATGAAGAAACCCAATAGCACTTATTTACAGAATGTCTTTTGAAAAGAACACGTGTTGGTCAACGCCAATGCTGTGTGTGAGGATATCTAATCTTTATGAATTTTTTTTTTTTAATAACTCTGGATGTTTATTTAGTATATGCTATTTGGTAGATATGTAACATTTTATAGTTGCTTTAGATGTGGACCTATCAATTGATATTACAAGTTCATTACATTTTATATCTCCTGTAGGATTTAATGTGGAGAAAGTTCAGTATAAGAATGTGATATTCACCGTCTGGGATGTTGGTGGACAAGAGAAATTGAGGCCACTGTGGAGGCACTATTTCAATAACACAGATGGACTGGTAACGGCTATTTCTGTGTGTATATTTTTGCCCATTTCTTTGACATCTGTGTATTTTGTTTGCATTAGTCCTCTTGCTTTTGTTGAAGCTTAAAGGTACCCATTGTACAATAATTGTCTCTTTTCTTTTGTGGTCCTGATCCAGCGGTTACATGTCGATGCAGATCTATGTTGTTGATTCCTTGGATCGAGAGAGAATTGGAAAAGCAAAGGCAGAGTTTCAGGTTGTATACTCAGAAAGGTATGCAGATTCTATTATGCTAGTGCAGAAACAATTTCTAAGTTGACCTTTGCTCTTTCTTTCAGACCATCATCAATGATCCATTTATGCTCAACAGCATCATCTTGGTATTTGCCAACAAACAGGATATGGTATGTTCCATTAACAGTTTTGGATATGCTGTCATGCACAAGAATAGTAAAATTCACTGGAGATAGCTTTCCCAAACAAGACTTGGTTAGGCTGCATAAGAACTAAGTATAGATGTATGATAGAAGTAATTTAACCAGGGATCCTGCCGAACTCGAGGCATTGTTATCACATCTTGAATTCTGGGTTGAAATCAGATTTATTCTACATTAAAACCGTGCCTATACTGAACCAACTGATTCTATTCCCTCTCTCTTCAACCCCTCCACCTCTTATTTTTTTTCAGATTATGAGTAAATGATATGTGATAGACCTTTATATTATGTCTTCGTGTGGAAGATTGCAGGCGACCTGATTTGAATATTTCTTGAGCATGATTTTGAGTGGATGGAAAACTTTTTTGCTAGAAGTTCATTTGAGTCATGTTAAGGGAAATTGAGACTATCTCGTTGTCCATTTTTGGTCTTGTAGTCCACCAAGCAATAGACTAATAAGGTTTTGTTGGCACCTATGTTTTTGGGGGCTCTGATGCTAGGAGAAAGGATTATATTCCTGTCTTTGCTGACTTGCAAGGTTTTGTTGCCACCTACATTTCTGGGGCTTTGATGTTAGGTGAAAGAATCATCATTCTTCTTTGCTGATTAATATAGCTTTGGATGTACTTTTTTTTTCCAATCTGTGACCTAGCCTGTTTATTCATATTTGGAGTAACACAGCTACAAATTTCTCCTGTTCAGAGAGGAGCCATGACACCAATGGAAGTATGTGAAGGACTAGGCCTCTTTGATCTGAAGAACAGGAAATGGCACATACAAGGGACTTGCGCCCTCAGGGGAGATGGCCTATACGAGGGATTGGACTGGTTGGCTAGTACTCTGAAAGAGATGAAAGCTGCCGGATACTCTTCAGTGGGCACCTCATCTTTCTAAATTCCAGATCATTTACCTAGTTCTTGTTGACCACCGGGAAGCATCAAGCCATCGATTTTTTTCACCTGATCTTTTGCAGGTATACTTGAAGCCCTAACGTCTGTATTTATGAAGGTCTGTGTTTATGGTGGTGGAAATTGGCCACATCATCTGTCGGGATTTGTGAACTGTAATCAACTCCTTTTTTTTATTGGGTGGTTTTAAGCAAATGGAGTTACAAGAGTGCTTTTATCTCTGGTCTAATGTAGATGGGACTTCAGTGTATATTGAGAGATACGGATCCTGTCATAGATAACAAAAAACTAACTAGATGATGCTGGGGATCTTGTATTCTGGAAGATATCCCTTTATTACAAGGGAAATGATTGCTAATTCCGTCCGTCTCTGGATATATGGAATGTTTTTAAAGTAATGCTTTGATGGCAACCAAACCTCTCGCCAGTTCTATGCCATTCTGCTCATATTGTAGAGTTTTATCTGATGGTTTTCCCTTAACGAATTCATAGAAGGTGAAAACATATGGATTTCATTTGATTAAGAAAAATATGAATAACGGAATTTTACGAAAACGGGTTTTTAACATTTTAGCTACAATCGTAATTTTTAAGAATATATTTATATTTTTTAATTAAAAATTAATTTTTTAACTAATCAACCTACAATAAACTAAGCCTTTTTGGTTTAAAGATAACACAGACAAGGCCCTCCTCCAGCTCTCTCTATGTATTTACTTAATTTTTTTTCTTAGTTTTTAGTTTAATTCTTTTTAATTTTTGAATTTTGACCTCCTTAATCTCAACCTCTTATGCTATTTAATTTTAGCTTTTGAAAATTAATCCTAAATCTGTTACCGATATCTAACTAATAAAATTATTAATTAGTTGTAATATTAAGGATTAAAATCCACTAGAAGATTTGAGACGTCGGGCGCAGTTTCGATTCTTGCAGTTGAACACGAAAAATTGCCCTTTGCGAATTTTTTTGAGTTCAAAAGTTACATTATTCAAAAAATTGTTATTTATTAAAGAAAAGAGTCTCCCGACCAACAAGCTCTCGTAGCTCAGTTGGTTAGAGCACCCGTTTAGTAAGCGGGAGGTCTTGAGTTCGACTCTCAACGAGAGCAATCAATCCTGTTCTTCATTTTGGCAATGTGAATTTTTTTGCGAAATTGACGGTGAGAAAGTAGTTTTGTAATAGTACGTTGGCCGGGTCCTCTAAGAAAATAATTTTATTCGTTCAAACGGTTCTACGGCGGGTTATCTAACTTATTAAAAAAAATAAAAATCTCAACAAAATGAGAAAAAAAGATAAAAAAAATCTCATAACTACAGCGCGTCTCTCTCCTCCAAGTCACGACACAAATTTTTTTAAAAAAAAATCCCATCAAAAAAAGAAAAAAAGAAAAAGCCTCTCTCCGGAGGCCTTCCTTCAACTGCCACCACAAAAATGTCATAACCGCCATTTCAACTACTCTCTCACTCCCTCTCTCTCAGATATTTTATATATGTATATATTATAATTCTTAATTCCTCTTCTTGAAACAACCAAATCATTCCATTCCATTCCAATTCCAATTTATGATTATAATTATTTCCATGCACAAGCCCTCCTTATGCGAAGTCCAGATGTCTCCTTTCCTCCACAAACTCCACCACTTCCCTATCTCTCATCCTCCGCCTCCTCTTCGTTTCCACCTCAATTTCTTCCGACACCCTAACCAGAACTGCCGCCACAGCAGCGGCAGATTTCGCTGCCTTCTCGACCAAATCGCCCCCAAACTCACCATCTCCTCCTCCAACGCCATCGCCGCGGCCGCGGCCGCGGCGGCATCGTCCGCCTCCGGCTCCGGCTCCCTCCCCGGCGCCGTCTCCTCCGCCATCACTCAGGTCGCCGTCACCGCCGTCGCCATTGCCTCCGGCGCTTGCCTTTCCACCAAGGTTGATTTTTTGTGGCCCAAAGTGGAAGAACAACCTGGTGAATATTTTTCTTTCTCAATTCAATTAATTATACTTTGAAAATAAAAATATTTATTTGAATTTTCAATACCGGCATGATCTAACCAACTAACTAACTTACTTACTGACTAACTGAGCTGGTCCTCAGAGCTTGAGCTTAGGGGTTCAATCACCCAAGTCGAAGTCTTGTAAACTGAAAAGAAAAAGTTAACTTATTAACTAACTAAGTAACTAACTTGTTCTGTATCTTGTTCTTAGTGCTCTGTGAATTCTGATTGCGTTACCCGATTTTGGTGTAGGTTCCTTTATACTGGAGGGAGTTGATGTGACCGGATATCCTATATTCAATGATGCAATGGTTTAACATCTCAACTTGTGCCTTGATTTGTGCGTAATCCTTTGCTTGCTCTGTTGTCACTAAAATGCTTAAATGTGTGAAGGCAGGTGCAAAAGGCTATTGCGTTTGCTAAGAGAGCACACCACGGGCAGTTTCGGAAGACCGGAGAGCCTTATGTTACACACGGTGTACATACAGGAAGAATCTTGGCAATGCTGGTTCCATCAAGTGGAAAACGGGTATGCACCTTTTCCCTTGGCTTGAGTTGAGTTGTTAATACAACTAGTAGAGAGGATTTGATTAAATGATGACGAATGTGTTCATCTAGGTAATAGTAGGTTATGAAAATTTGAGACAATTGTTAGATTGTATTTTTTTTAGTGTTATTCTCCACTTATAGAGATAAAGTTGCATTGAGTAAACTTGTCAATCCAGTGCGCCATTCAGAAGCCAATATGTGGCACTATTTAGCTCTCTGACACTTTCACCTAGCTTGTTCCCCTTCCCTGTTCTTGTTCCAATGCAATCCACATTCCTTATGTGCTTGGGTCAAACTCTTCTTTTTTATTCTTGAAAGTTGGCTTGTTGACATTGGTTGCTAGTATAGCTAAAACTTTTGCAAAGGAAGAAACCTTGAAGATAGAAAAACATCAGTTCTAGTCATTGATGGTTATGATTTTCAATAATTTGTCTCTTGAGACCACTTTTAATCATGCTCATCAATTAACCAATTGAAACATGTATGACAGTACAAGTCAAAGTTAGCATTAACAAAAAGATGCACATCATTTTTTCCTAAGATATTCATGATGGAAAAACTGTTGCATTTTTGTTAACAATGTTATCACTTGATATACATATTTTTCTTCTACCTCAGATCTTTTTTATTTTTTTTCCACATTCTTTTTGCTGTAGGCCATTGACACAGTTGTGGCAGGGATTCTCCATGATGTAATTGATGACACACGTGAAAGTGTGCGCAGTATAGAAGAAGAATTTGGTAGTGATGTAGTAAAACTGGTAGCCGGTGTCTCCAGATTAAGTTACATAAATCAGGTAATAAATTGGTGGTGTATGAAATTATCCCCCTTTTTCCCTTTCGTGTTCTCATTTATGCATTGCATACTTCCTGAGTCCCTGCATGTGGGTATGCTTTTTTTCTCCACTTTCATATATTTGTTTTTGCAGCTGTTAAGGAGGCACCGCAGGGTGAATGTGCACAAGGGTACCCTTGGTCCCACAGAGGTAACCATAATCTGTATAGTGATGCCAATTAAACATGCCAACTCAGACTCTGTTTTGATTTATTTTAGAAAAATTTTGAAGGAAAATGAATATTCTAATGATCTATGTAATCTATAAACTGTAATAATAAATGAATGAATGTTTATCCATTATGTCAAAATTTCATCAGAAGTTCTATAACCTCCACAAAAAGTAAAGAATTTAGTTACAGAAGAATTTCGATAATGAGAGATTTCATTGGCAGAGATAGGGTGAATATTAATCAGTTTATTTATGGCACTTTGGAATGCATTAGACAAGGCATATGAGCCATTATTTATGTTCATTGTTTCACACGAATCAAGCCGGATTTTTTGCAATAAATGGTTTGGTTATTTCATATTTTTATACAGCTAATTACAGTTTTAGGGAATTGGAATGGTACTAAGGGTTTTCTCTTGCAGAAGATGAGCTTATAAATGCAAATTGACTAAAGTGATTTTTTTTACTCTAATAATTTCAATGTTGATGGTTAAGGCAAATAACTTGCGAGTTATGCTCTTGGGCATGGTTGATGATCCACGTGTGGTGCTCATCAAGCTTGCAGACCGTCTTCACAACATGAGAACCATGTACCAGCTCTTCACTTTATCAATATAGTCATTTAGTTCCCCTTTAAGAGCGCTTTCTTTCTGACTTGCTCTTGCTTTTACTAATACCTTTGAAAGATTGCAAAATTTATCCTTCCTTTATGTTTAGACATGGGGTTTAGTTCTTGTCATTTCACTGTCTGAGAAAATGTCGTGAAGTAATGCTGGTGCTTCAATCCTTCTAGATGCTTGATCATGCTACATGTTATTACCTTAATATTGCCCTTGTAGTCTTAGATAACAATGTATTCTTGTCCCTGCAGCTATGCTCTGCCACTGCCAAAGGCTCAAGCCGTAGCACAGGAGACGTTACTTATCTGGTGTTCACTTGCTTCCAGGTTGGGTTTGTGGGCTTTGAAAGCTGAGCTGGAAGATTTATGTTTTGCAGTTCTGCAGGTCTGCACATATCACAAGGAAAATGAGTTTTACATGGTTTATTTTCTTTGGTAGGGCTGTGTCTGCAGAGATTCAGTAGTGCGGAAAATGCTTGTTACAACTCATCAAATTACTGTCACTTGCAATTCTGAACCTAAATACACTGTGGGAAAGACATCTCATGAAACTACTGCTACTTTAGTCAAAATTCTCTTTCACAAAACTTCCACGCTATCACACATTGGTTAAGACCTTGTACTTTCTTGCATGGGCCAACCGCTGGCTATTTATGGAGTTTTTTTACTATCTAAATTTTTTCTCATAATAATTTAAGAAATATGAAATCCATAATATAGTTACTTCTTCTTTTTATTTTTATTTCTGCTCTGATGACAAAAGAGATCTCCAAAATTTATTTTTCTCAACTTGCTTGGGTTATGCTGTTGTTTCATGTGTAAACCAAAAAAATATGTGACCATGAAGAGAGTCTGTCCAAAAGTACTTCTAAGTAATGGGATAATCATAGGTGACAAGTGGACATCCAATATAAAGTTTGCATTGCAGTTCTTAAATATTAACAAATGACTCTGCCAATTACCTAAATGAAAGATTGAGCAATTGTTGTGTGCTTCTAAATAATTGGTTCATTTTGGGTATTTGGTGTTCTGGGAACATTTACCCACTGTTTTGTTTGATGATTCTGTTAAAGCATGTATACATGTTATAATTTCTATTACCACGAACATCTGTAAAACTATCCCAAGATATCTTCAGGTTTTGCAGAGATTTTGGAGCCCACTCGGGAGCAAACCTACATGGTGATGCCAGATTAACCATTAGTACTTTAGAGTGACATCTTGTAATAGAGAATTTCAGGAAGGGTTTATAGTCTCAATGTGTCAAAACTTCAATCTTTTTGAGGAGATCGGAAACAACATAGTATTACTTTCCTTTCCTAAACATATGCAATCATTTCACTAGTTGCATGTCTCGGTTTTGTTAGAAACCTTGAATCTTGATAGGAGATAGTATTTAGCATGTTAATAATTTCTTGAAAAAATGTGATTGATTATACAAGTGGATCTGACTTAGTTCTTATATGACATGCAGCCTCAATTATTTCAGAAAATGCGTGGCGATCTGGCTGCCATGTGGATTTCTAGCAATAAAGCTGGATATTGTAGAAATTTATATGCAAAAAAGAACTGTCTGCTTTCGTATCCTGCTGATGAAGGGTCTCCAGTAAATGACAAAGACATAACAACTATGAAGGTAAGCATTTGATTATTGACAAATTCCCAAATGCATCCCCAAAATCCTCCCCTTCCCGTTGTGAACTAAAGAAGAAATGAAAGAAGAATGGATAACTAAAGCATGGTCAAATCATCATTTTACTATTTTTGCTGAATATTACTAGACTTAGAGGTCAAACCACTTGGTTCATTGGATTGAATATTTATTTGCATTGTGTGCTTTAGAAATAACATGTTTATTTTTATTGTTCTTTTAGCAATAAAACACTGTTTTCTTTCGATTTTTGTTGTGTGGCTTAATGTTATTAAAAAGGGAAATGATTGATTTTATTACTTTTGCATGGTTGTAATATGCTCTAAGATGAGGAGTTAATAGTTTTTAGTTTACTGGATAAGACAGCCTGCAGTTGAAATAATTGTATCGTATTATGCTTTACGTGCAGGATCTTTTGGAAGCTGTAGTTCCTTTTGATATCTTATTAGATCGAAGAAAACAGATTAAATTTCTTAACTGTCTTCGTGATACATCTGAGACTCAAACAAGACCGAAGGTTGTGCTGGATGCTGGAATTGCTTTATCCTCTCTTGTTCTTTGTGAGGAAGCACTTGAGAGGGAGTTGTTTATATCAACTTCGTAAGCTTGATTTTCTCTTCTCCCATTTGCATTTGCTGCTTATATTTCCAGAAGAAAAGACAACTTCTTATTGTTGCAATCTCATGCCATGTATTTGGCATGACCATTATTGGTTTTGCCTTGTGCGGTGGATTCTTCCTAATTTCCCCCTCTCAATCTCTCTTGTGCTTGCAGGTATGTTCCAGGGATGGAAGTCACTTTATCTAGTCGACTAAAAAGCTTGTATAGTATCTACAGCAAGGTATTATTGGGGTTAGATTTTTGAGTTTATCATCAATACTCATTGCGGTTAAGATATACTCATTTTAACATATAGGAGCTGACTTTGGTGTTACAAATTTACTGGGATGTTTTTTGTTTACAATAGTTTAAGATCCTATTTTATAATTTTCTCTGAAATGCTAAAAATACCATGAAAATAACTTATCACTGATGTTTCAGAGCTCAGAAAGGTTGTCTAAATGGTTTTATGTCACTAAATCAGCTAAGGTGTGTGCATGCAAAGTATGTCCCCAACTTAGATATTTGGGCAAAATACAAGATTGCTTATAAATTGCCTAGCTTAATTCTTATCTTTCCAAGTTTTCTCATGCTATACACTAGTACTTAAAAGAACAATCTACCTTGCTAATAGAAAAATGTGACTTAACAGCATCAAGCTGTTTTCCTCGTCTCATTGTGAATGTGGTTTATTCTACACGCACGAAAATATTGCTAACCCTGTTCTTCATTTGTCCTTTGTTCTTATTGCTAGTTCAAGTCATATTAGGCATGGTCTTGTTCATTGCTGGAGTTCAGCTCTGTAAGTGCTTGCACAAAACTCATACGTGAACCAAATACTGTTTGCAGATGAAAAGGAAAGATGTTGGGATTGATAAAGTCTATGATGCCCGTGCACTGAGGGTAGTTGTTGGAGACAAGAATGGAACTTTACATGGTCCCGCAATTCAGTGTTGCTACAGTCTCCTTGACACTGTGCATAGGTATTTCAACATGTTAATTTATAAGCATACATGACAGGATGGCAGATTCTTTTGATCACTTCCTACTAGCCATGATATAACTATTCACAACTTGGTGACTAATCTCTCCTCACAACTTGGTGACTAAGGTCTCCTCAATTTTTGTATGTTGTTGATAACAAATGTTACTCCATTATATACAGTTAAAAGGCATGTCATATGCACTTTCTTATCTACTGTGTGACTAGATAATGGCTCATGCTTCTTTCTCCTGTGCAGGCTTTGGACCCCAATTGATGGTGAATTTGATGATTATATAGTCAACCCAAAACCTAGTGGCTATCAGGTAATACTTTTTGTTGAGTGTCTGGTCACCAAATGAAAGTTTGATGAAGTTACCTATTGCTATTAAACAAGATTGACACTTGTCAAGTAAGCTAAAATCTTATATATGCATGTGTGGTATATATTTAAACTTGCACACCTTTCGAGTTCTGAATCTTTGCTACCAAGCAATGGTAAGTTGCTGAAACAGACTAGTACTGTCAAAGTTATTTAACTTTTCTCCATTGAATCATTGATACTCATTTGAGAAGAAGGGGGAGCTGGTATGGCAGAATCATTTTTTTTTTTAATTTTAATTTCCATTATGGTTTGTGGACAGGATAAATTATCTAATTGTTATGGCAGTTGAAACCTTGAAGAGCCATTTTTGTTTTAAATGCCACTTAACCGTTTTGAATCAGTAATTTCATACATTTACATAACTTTAAGTTAAAATTTCCCACTATATAGCATTCATTGCTTACTTTCATTGATATTTGCCAGAGTGCCATCAGAACTACAGTATCATCTAACATTTCTAATATAGCCTTTTGTTGTAAAATACATCAGACATCCTAGATATTAAAAAAAAAAAAATTGCTGTTATGGCATTTGCTAACTCTCATGAACTGGTGTCTAGTTGTTCTGTTCCACGCCAATGAATGCATCTAAATAAATCTTCAATGTATAAGGATTGAAAGGCTTGATGGTCTCATTTTGATGTGTTTCTTCCTAGGTATATTTTTTGCAATGAAATTTCTTTTCGACTTGATTTGAGTTTGTTACTTATGGTTAGAACTCAGAAGTATCTCATTCATGCATATCATTTTTCTGGGAACTTGTTGTAATCCTAAACTTTGTTTTACTAATTGCAGTCTCTGCACACTGCAGTCCAAGGTCCAGATAATGCTCCTTTGGAAGTTCAGATAAGAACGCAGGTGAGCATGTTTTTCTTTGGTGATGTGAAACTTCATTTTAAATATTTCTAACTAGCCCATAGAGTAGCATTTATATTGTCATTTTCTATTAGAGAATGCACAAGCATGCAGAACATGGGCTTGCTGCCCATTGGCTTTACAAAGAAACTGGAAGCAAGTTGCCATCAGTAAGCAGTATTGATGAATCAGATACTGAAGCATCTTCCTACCTATCCAATGGGATTGACGATCAAAATGCGATAGATAATGATCACTTTAACAAGTATAGATCCCTTAAAGAGGGACATCCAGTCCTTCGAGTGGAAGGAAGTCACTTACTTGCTGCTGTTATAATCAGGTATACTGAAACTTTAGCTTTAATGTACACATTTTAACAGCTAATCGCTGTAGATTTGGAATTACCTAGCCTTGTGTGAATGTTGCAATTCAGAGTGGATAAGGGTGGAAGTGAATTGCTTGTTGCTGTTAGCTTTGGACTAGCAGCCTCTGAGGCAGTAGCTCACAGAAGATCTTCTTTCCAAATAATGCGGTGGGAGGCTTATGCAAGATTGTATAAAAAGGTTCATCAGCTATGTTTTATTTTTTTTCCTTTTCTGAAGTTTCTAGTAAATAAAAGCCATATGGAAGATGGAGATTCTAGCAAATTTTGTTTTTTCTCTTTCATTTTGGTGTGCTTTTTACATAAGAAAAAGGAAATGGCTATTTGAAACAGTTTTTAATGGGTCAGACAGGTATCAATAGCACTATTTAAAAAAAAGGTATTAACAGTGCTTAGACTTAGTGCTTTGTTTCACTAGTGCTTAAACTTAGTGCTTTGTTTCACTCAATTTCTGGTTAGTAATTTTGATGTTGTCACTCATTTAAAATATTTTAAGATTTCTTTGAACATGACGCAATACCTGATAATTCACAGCTTCAGTAACAGCTATTTGATCCATTTTAGTCAGTATACTTAATTTTGGTAGATCTATGGTCTTATATTCAACACAATAATTTTACATATTCTGAACAGGTGTCAGATGAGTGGTGGTGTGAACCAGGACATGGGGACTGGTGTACCTGCCTTGAGAAGTATACACTTTGTCGAGATGGTATGTACCACAAGGTATGTTTGATACAAACTTGACAAGACAATGTGGATATGGAGTTCAACTTTCCAATTATATCCAAGCTTGATAGCATATAACTATGTATTTCTACTAATGGAATGAAGTACTAATTGCAGCATGATTAGGAAATATAAGCTTATTTCTGTGGCTTCCAAATTTGAACGCGAATTATTTTAGATTTGACAATACATTGTACTGCAAAACTGGAGCATGTGTCGGCATATACCATTTTATTTCAACCCAAATTTGAATTTGAGTGACAGCTTCCTCAATATTGATATGTTGTGATGCAGCAAGACCAATTTGAGCGGCTATTACCAACCTTCATTCAGATCATTGATCTTACGGAGCAAGAAGACTCTGAATATTGGGCTGTAGTTTCTGCTGTTTTTGCTGGCAAGCCAGTTGACTTTGTTGCATCTAGGCCAAGCTTACATTCTGTTGCTTCAACTTCTGTGGAAGCTAGTATAAACAAGAAGGTTAGTTTGCAGAATATCATTTTATATCCATCACTATTGCTGCTGTTGTTGCTGTTGAGTGCAGTGCTGTTAGAGTATTTTAACATGCACTCAGATTTTCCATTTTTGGCTTGTGCCAAAACTACCAGTTGTGCAATAATTTGAAGGAATGTCGTATTCAGCCATTCCAGGAGGGGTTACAGCTGTAATTCATGCAACTTTGTAATGATGCACCTTAACTAATTTTTGTTTTCACATATTAGGTACGTCTATTGAGAACGATGCTCCAGTGGGAAGAGCAGCTACGGTCTGAAGCAAATCTTGGAGGACCAAAGCACGGTAAGAAGTCCTATGGCAGTCTTGATCCTGGGGAAGTAGTGATTGTTTGCTGGCCTCATGGTGAAATAATGAGGTTAAGGAGTGGTAGCACTGCAGCGGATGCTGCTAGAAGAGCAGGACTCGAGGGAAAGCTTGTTATGGTTAATGGTCAGCTGGTTTTGCCTAATACAGAGCTCAAAGATGGTGATGTAGTTGAGGTCAGGTCGTAAATACAGTAAAAAAAAAAAAAAAAAGCCAATTGATTCTTGTAGGTAGTAAGCCAAGATGGATTTCATTGCCATTCTTATTGTCACGCCTAATTGATTTGAGGGTTTTTGATATAACTCGACCCCACCTACCACTTACGGGTAATTTTAGAGAAGTTTCCTTTGAAGTAGATACCTGAGTGTCAAGGATGACTCTTAATAATGTATCTTCCTGGGGCTAGTTAGCTTAACTGTAGTCGTGGAACTGACATTCAATTTCATGCACCGGTGTCATTGAATGACATTTGGTGTAAATATGATGAATTCAGTTTATAGTGAATTTACCAGGTTCTTCTTTTGCCTGCATACATAGGTCTAGTTTCTATAATTTATACCCAGAACGTTTTATGTTGGTGGCGGGGCCGGGCGCATCTAATTTATGTCGTACTTTGTCTGATATATGGAGCAGCATATGAAAAATATTGATTTTCCTATGTTTATTGGTGCGCACATTATGTGGTGGTGTATGGTTAAGCGTATCCTTTTGTTTTTTTTGTTTTGGTATAATAGAACGTCGATTGCTTGAATCTGCCATTGCTTGTCATATTTCGTTTTTGACATAATTTTAAGATACAAAAGCATGCTTCATTTATACTTCTCTCTTAAAAGTTAATATGAATTGCAAAGAGCGATTATTTTGCAAAGCACAAATTTAAACTTAGTGGAATGTTATTATTTAAAATATAAAGTTTATATGAAATATATATATTTTATTTTATGATTCACGTTAATCTGTAATCTGTTTTCAAACTGTACCAACCCATATTATTTCAAATTTTATAAATTTTCATAAGTTAAATTATGATGTATATAAAACATAGTAAAATATGACGAACAGCATTTTAATGATTTTTCTTGGGTTATGTTTTTGAGCTGCATATGAGTTCCGTCCCTTCGCAAGCACAAGAGTTCCATAAAGCTTTACACACGGTACTTGTTTCTATCAACCTCACGCATTTTTTTTTTTTTTTTCAATTTACAACTTTTTAAGGCTTGCCGGCTTTGGAGGATCTACTGCTGGGAGCTAGTTCATTCTATTTTATCTCAAGCTCCTTTTAGTCTACTGTAAAAGCCAAACATTTCAAGTGTAGAATTTCAATAATATATCTAGAAGGATAAAGACATCTCAATTATCGCCAAGACACAAAATTCACAATATAATCTTCCACAGCCTCATCCCCTCGCCGTCAACCCATTGCTAAACATTCTCCACCATAGAAAAGAAAAAAATGGAAACTTGGTTCATCATCCTTGCCTCTGTGTCGCTGTGTGCACTACTCAAATCCCTCTTCAACCTTCTCAAACCCGCCAACATCAGCCTCCCTCCAGGACCCCCTACCATTCCCATCATCAGCAATCTCCTACTGCTGTCCAAGGCTTTCTCAGAACTTGAGCTCATACTTCGTGGACTGCGAGCGAAATATGGTCCTATCATCACCCTCCATATTGCTTCTAGGCCTGCCATCTTCATCACCAATAACTCCCTTGCTCACCAAGCACTCGTTCAACAAGGTGCCATCTTTGCTGACCGTCCTGCAGCTCTGCCTGTCGGCAAAATTGTCAGCAGTAATCAACACAACATCAGCTCTGCACCTTATGGACCAACTTGGCGCATGCTCCGTCGCAACCTCACCTCTGAAATCCTCCATCCTTCACGCATAAAATCCTACTCGCTTGCACGCAAATGGGTGCTAGATATTCTCATTGCCCGCCTCAAGCCTCACTTAAATTCCGGTGAACATGTCTATGTCAAAGACCATTTTCAGTATGCTATGTTCTGCTTATTAGTCCTGATGTGTTTTGGGGACAAGCTCGATGAAGAGAAGATTAAAGAAGTAGAACAAGTTCAGCGCGGCATGCTTCTTGGTTTTACTCGATTTAATATACTAAATTTATGTCCTGCGTTGACGAAGATTTTGTTCAGAAAGCGCTGGAAGGAGTTCCTTCAGCTTCGTCGTAATCAAGAACAAGTGTTGCTTCCTCTGATAAGAGCTAGAAAGAATGCGCAGCAGGAAAAACAAAGCAAAGATAAAGAGGACAAGCAGCTTGGAAACGAGGAGCTTATTCTGTCTTATGTTGATACATTATTGGACTTGCAACTTCCAGATGAGAAGAGACAGCTTGAAGAATGTGAAATCATGAGCTTATGCTCAGAGTTTCTTGATGCAGGCACGGATACTACATCAACGGCACTGCAGTGGATCATGGCAAACTTAGTCAAGAATCCTCATATTCAAGAAAAGCTGTTCATGGAAATTAAAGAAGCTGCAGAGGCTGGAGAGGAAGAGGTTAAAGAAGATGACTTGCAAAAGATGCCATATTTAAAAGCAGTGATTTTGGAAGGACTAAGGCGCCACCCTCCAGGCCATTTTGTGTTGCCTCATGCAGTGACAGAAGATACAGTTTTTAAGGGCTTCGTGATTCCCAAGAACAGTACTGTGAATTTCATGGTTGGAGAGATAGGTTTGGATCCAAATGTCTGGGAAGATCCCATGGAATTTAAGCCTGAGAGGTTCTTAAATGACAATAACAAAAGTGGAGGGGAAGTGTTTGATATAACTGGAAGTAGGGAGATTAAGATGATGCCTTTTGGGGCAGGGAGAAGGGTCTGTCCTGGGTATGGTTTGGCAATGCTTCATTTGGAGTATTTTGTGGCGAATTTGGTTTGGAACTTTAAGTGGATGGCTGTGGATGGAGATGATGTTGACTTGTCTGAGATACAAGAGTTTACAGTGGTGATGAAAACTCCATTGAAAGCCCTTGTATCTCCAAGGGTCAAGGATCATATTTGTTGAAACTTTGAAAGTTTGCACAATAATAGGCATATGTGTGTGTCAATTAGCAGTCAATAAAATGTACCATGATTAAAATGAATCGATAATATTACTTCTCAGATTAGGATTTCGGGTAGAAAAAGGGAAGCAGCATAGCTTTTCATCTGCTGTGTTTAAGTAGCGAATGGGTAGTATTTTGCATGTGAGGCTTTTCTGAAGCATTGTAAAGCAAAGGGTTGAGATAACTCTCGATAAACTATGTGTTTGGTTAAAAAAGTTGAAAATTTAATTTTTAATTATAAATTTAAAATTATGTATTGAAAAATTTTTAAAAATAAAAAATATATTTTTAAATAGTGATTGTATTTTGGTAGATAAAAATAGTTAGAAAGGGCAAAACAAACACAACTGAAACAATAAAATCAAGTTACTTTAATTCCGTTCTTGTTTTCTCTGAGATGAAAACTGAAAGAATAAAATCAAATTTGGCATAATTTTTTTTTAAACAAATAAAAATTTACTAAAATATAATTAAAAATTTTTATCAGATTAACATGATTATCATTTCATAGCATGCCTACTTGATATGATCATTTGACCCAATGCTTAATTAACATGATTATCAATGCCGCAGCTGGTTAATTTTCAGATTAACACTCATGAAAGAGTTCACAATTAAGCCACTCCCTTGATTTGGTACGAAGGATCTCATGGTTCACAGACTACATGGTTGGAGCACAAATTGCTGCGCTAGTAACCTGCAATGAGACATCAACACTTTCGGGGATTTTTGGAAGTAATCCGGTAACTTAACTTTTCAGCGTTTAGAGGAATTCAAATCATACATGTATGAAATCTGAGCGAAACACATCTTAATGATCAGGCATACATCAATGTTCGTGAAAGGATAAAAATGTTTCAGAAAGGACCCGCCTTCCTGGGAGCAATGAGTTCATTAGCTAAAACACGTTACATCAATTTGACCACATGTTCCCACTGCAGTTTCTAATATCAAATTGAATGTAAACACGAGACAGCTTCTTTAGCAACGGAACACGTCCTCCAAAGATAAAAGCATCCCTCCCAATGACATTCACCACAGCCCTCTTCATCACTTGTAGAATTCAAAGTCGGTATCGGGCTTCTTGACATTGGCACGATACCCTTTCTCAAAGTCCTTTGGGAGAATGACATACCTGTTTTTGCGTACTGCATGCATCCCTGCCTCTTGACAAATGGCTGCAATCTGTGAATCACCATCCAGTTACAATCAGTAATAAGAGCCCAATACATGATGGATAAGTTGCTCAGATGAATGTGAACAGTATCTAAGATTGACAATGCTGTTGGGCTGCATTTTCAATCCATCTACAACCATGAACTCTCCAGCCCAACCCTCTCACTTTTCATACATATTTTTCAAGTTCAACAAAATTTCTGACCAACTGACCAAGGTTGGCGTTTGTTCACAGCAAATTCCCCAGACAATATCTTAGGTGGCATTTCGTAGAGTGATGGGATTACCAAGATGATTCTATCACCTAAGGTAACCTTATTCTCGGTAATAATCTTGTAACTAGGATGCTAACCCACCATTTTTGGCGCCATTTTTTTATGGTTTACCTTGTTATGGGGTAACTTAATCCCCCATGACAATCTCGTTTTTCCGCCATGTAGACCACTTGCACAATACCAAGTGTAAATATATTAACCCCAAGTACTAGATGATCCAAATCTTGGAGAAGATCGTCCCATGGCAAACCCAGACTAAGGTTCTAAAAGTGTAAACCCCTAGAGTAAACCAAGAAAAAAAATCAAGGATATATCAAATCCATGATAAACTTCATTCCAAGTTTGCAACATATTTTGCCCAACAATGCAGCTTATGGCTGTCACTTAGCAACAACCTCATTTTAATCCAAACACTAATCAAAGCTACATGCGACTATTTTCCTTTCACAATAATGCCTAAACCCTTAATGCCCATAAGATGTCAATTAAACACCAGAAATGTGTTAAACTTATAAACTTCACGTGCATAATAAGTTGTCCATAACAAATGCGAGCTAATACATATGGCAAAACCAACCTACCTCAGCGGCACTGATCTTATCTGGCCGGGAAACATAATCCTCCAAGTCCACCTCATCGCTTAGGTTCATCTTGGAAGTGCAAACCTGTAGAAAAACAAACCACCTCAAAAATCTACTTCAAATGCAATAAATTGTTGATGATCTAAAAGCCAAAACACATCAAAGAAAAGTAGTGAAACAATTATCAATACATATTCAAGATTCAAAAAGAAAAGTAAAATACATAAAATAAACCAACATTACTAATCACCAACTAGGGAAGGGGGGAACCTGGAAAACAAGCCTCTTTTGCCGTCTGTCAGGCAAAGGAAATTCAATTTTCCGATCAAGCCTTCCAGGACGCAGAAGTGCAGGGTCCAAAGTGTCTGCCCGATTAGTTGCCATTATGACCTTGACATTCACAGTTTGGTCGAATCCATCCATCTAAAGCAGAATTCATAGTAGAGCCACAAACGGAATCAGTCAAGAGCACAAAAAGTATTTATTAAACCAACCAGGCAAGTGAGAGACATTTACACAAGTAAAAATATCTAAACCCAATAACCCAAGCATTAAGCAACCAGAATCTACAGATCAAATATGTTTTTAGTATGTAGGTAACATCGTCAATGATATCATACCTGATTCAGAAGCTCCATCAAGATACGTTGAACTTCTCTATCAGCTCCAGTTTGAGCATCAAAGCGAGCAGTAGCAATTGCATCTACCTCATCAATAAAAATGATTGCAGGAGCATTCTCTTTTGCAAGACGAAAAACATCACGAACCATGCGAGGACCCTGTGGTTAAAGAGATGTTAAGATGCAATTAATAAAAAGATAAATTATTAAAGACTTTCCAAGGATAGTGCCATTTTAGACTATCTACCATACAGTGAAACATAATGTAAAACTCTAAATCATACCTCACCCAAGTACTTCTGAACAAATTCGGATCCAACAACTCTAATGAAGGCTGCAGTTGTATGATTAGCAACAGCCTTGGCAAGCATGGTTTTACCAGTTCCAGGGGGACCATAGAGCAGGACACCACGAGGTGGATCTATTCCAATTTGTTTGTAGAGCTCATGGTGAGTCAATGGCAACTCAACTGCCTCACGGATTTCCTGCTTTTGAATATCACATCCTCCAATATCCTAAAAAAAAAATTACATGAATAAAAGGAGCAGAAGTGTCAGTTAAGGAAGAAGCAAAAACAAGAAGCTAAACAACGCAATAAAGCACCAACCAAGTTAACAACTTCACATAACCAAGCACAAATATGAATAACCCCATATTCAGATGTTCGTATTGCAATACCATACATAGCACCAAATTCATATCAAACAAGTAGATTGCCTTTGCTGCCCAAAATCAATACTCAACAAGCTGAATTTGTAGAAGGTGAAGGGAGGGAAGCAAATAGTTATCCAGAAACATAAAAACTGATTGCAATTTTGTGCTATCATCACAGGGATACTGTTCTGCTGCCATATCAGAAGCAATGTTGCTAGATGAATTCTGCAGCCAGATCCTAGGCAACTCGACCCTAGTTAGCAAGATTCGTAGCTAGATTTCCAGTAGACTAGATTTGTTAAGTATTTAGCATAAGATATTGTTGTTTAGTGGGATTTCCCATTCTAGTTTCTAGTCTTCGCTAATAATTCTGTTTTTGTTTCACCACACACTCTTTTCCGTGTCACCTTAATAATCCGCCAGCTAATCACATCACATCTCCACCCGCCGCAAATTCAACAATAAATATTACCAGAAGCTCAAAAATTCAACAAAATCACAACAGCACAGCTAGCGAAGCCGAACCCTAACTTCTTAAGACTCAATTAAGAACCAAAAATCCCCAAATCAACAAATCTCAATTTTCGAAATAAAAAACCCTAATTCAAGAATCGAGAAAATAAAGCAAAGCACTCACATTATAAGTAACGTCCGGCTTCTCGGACTGACTAAGCAGCGAAATACTCGAATCGGCCTCGGGAGGCAACACGTCGACGAGCGCGTTCGAGTGGCGATGGAGCGCCACCGAAGCCGAGGGCTTCAAGAGCTCCCGGTTGATGGTGCTGAGAATCCTCACGTAATAGTTAGAGCCGGTTGTGGAGCCCACGATGCCGTTGTTGCGGTCGACCATCTCCATGAACTGGCCGATGACGAGCGGCACAGACTGGATGCGCTTGACCTCCTCCTGCGCGCGAAGGAGCTCGCGCTTCAGATTCTTCTGCTCGTCTTTGACGTACTCCTCTTGGATGTCGATGAACTCGAGCTGGCGTTGGAGGGACTTGAGGCGGCTGT
>STGP01014617.1:1700-15869 GCA_004918865.1 Caryocar brasiliense | reverse complement strand
GATCCCTAATAAGCATTTAGTTACTCATAACAATAGACAGAATCCACATGCTTAAAGTCATTATCATGAATAATTGATAAACTGTGAAGCAAAAAGATAACTTAAAAGACAAAGGATTAGAAAACTCTACCGTAATTGCTATGGAGATTGTCTTCTTTGTCCAGCCTTGAATCCACGTCTCTTCTTTTTGTTTTTTTGAAGCTCTAGAGGTTAGTTTTTGACGGCTGTATTAGATATTTTTCTCTAAGGTTCCTCTCCTTTAAAAATGAAGAAAAAGAGCCTTTAAATAGGAAAAATGTTGAGTCTCCTAGAAAACACGGCCAGGCTAAGTTTTTGGCACAAATTACACAGCTAGGCCATGTTTTTCAAATTTTACTTCTAGAACTTTTCTACTCCTGTGCTTTGGATAATGCACCCATGTAATAAGTTACATGGCCTGCCTGTGTTTTTCTTTCTTTCTTCATTTCTTGACGTCATGGAAAGCACAGCCAGCTCGTGTTTTGCCTTGGATTACAAGGGTAGGTCATGTTTTTGGTCTAGAACTTAATTTTTCCTTTGTTTTGGTTGGTCTTTCCTTGCTCTTTTTATCTCCATGTCTTCTTGGTTTTGCCATTAGTGGGATCAAGGCCGGAAAAATACAAAAAAATGCTAAGATTCGCTTTATTCTTGTAAATTACTACCATAATATGAAAGCAATAGAATTTGACTCGAAATACGACCTATTATGCATGATATTCCAGTAAAACAATACACAATTGACCTATAAAAGATGATATTTTTTTCACTCATTAAATACCATTCCATACAGCCTAAGCTTTGTGACATAGAAGTAAAATATGTTCAGAAGTTTCATTTGACATTCCATAAAAAGGACAAGATCTTAGCTCTAAATTAAAAATTCCATTATTAACCAACATATCCCATGTACAAATTTTCTTAATCGTGGCTAACTAAGAAAAATTTTCACTTAGGAGGAGAGGGGCTTGGTTTTAATTAGAATCAAGGTTGGAACCTCTATTTATCTTGTATTTTTCCAACTCTAAGCAACAACATGCAGTAGCAAAATGACCATCAACATTTGTAGATCATATAACTTTGTCAAAAACTTCATTAAATAATTGAAACTTTTCTATCTATCAAAAACATTAAAATGTTAATCAATTTTTGTTCCTAGTCAATGACCTATACTATTAATAAGTGAGTCTTGCTTTGATGAGAGAGAGAATAACCTTGGAAAGCTATACATGAGATTGTCTTTACCAATCCAAAGATTATGCTAGAATTTTGTGCTTTTAGCATTACCAATGTATATTCAAAACCCTTTTTTTACTAAATTAGAGACCACACTTAATAGATTCTAAATAGGATTCCAAATTGGAGGACTTGAATTGTTGTGATTGAGCCACTACTAGGAATTCAGCTCGCCAAACTTTGCCTCAGTACATTATTTCTATAGGGGATTATCTTCGTAACCAAATCTTTAAACCTATTTGAAGAGTAAAGTTATATTCTTACTCAAAATTGATCCTACCCTAAAAGCAACACATTTCTTTGCTTTTTTCCACTATATGCCAACTAATAAGGCTCATCTTTTGCTTTTCCATATCCCCAGACCATATATAAACTTCTTGAATAGAGAAGAAATCCAATCTATGATTCCTTTTGAAACATTGAAAAGGATAAGAAGGACAATATAAGATTACTGAGAGTAGATTTAATTTGTGCCACTCTAACCCCAATGGAAAGTAATTTACCTTTTTTGCAAGCTAAAGGCCTTGATTTTTTCAATTCTAAAATTTTTTATGCTTAGGACTAGCCCAAAATGGCATAACCCAGGTATGTGATAGGGAGTTTATCAACCTTGCACCACAAAAAATAAACAGCATTAGAAATGCAGGATTCAGAGCAATTAATTCCAACTATAGTGCTTTCACTAAATTTAATCTTTAACCTTTGTATAAATCAAAAACACTTTTGAATTCTCTTAATGTTAATGAGCATATCTATGTTAGGTTTTTAAAAATTACTAATGTCATCTCCATGTTTGGAGTTTATATATGAATTATCCTACATGCATTAGAAATAAAATAAGTAAGTATGGTATATAACCCAATACCTTAAGATTTTGGGTAAAGATATAGTGTTTAACTTTGTATATGGATCCTTTGTGATCCTTGAGCAAGTTCTCCTTAATGTTGGCTCTTTGACTTGACCCCAACAACTAGTATTAGAGTCTATGGTTACTATGCACCTTGGCAAGGTTGTTGATACGATGAATTGACACATATGATGACACCAAAGGTAGTAGGTGGCTACAGTGTTGGCCGTAAGGTGATTAGGTCATAACAATGAGACCAAAAGATAGCAGTTGGTCACTGGGTCAAACCCAAGATGATTGGGTAGTGAAGAGGATGAAAAACAATGCCTTCTTAGTGCATAAGTATACAAACTATGTTTAATATGAGATTAAATTTTTGCTGTAAAAGAAACAAAAGGAGTAAAAGACATATATATAAAGTGGAGCCCATTATCCAAATGCCTTAAAGTTTTAGAAAATGATATGGTGCTTAACTTTGTATGTAGACTTTTGTGTTCCTCGAGCAAGTTTTTCCAAATATTTACTCCCTGAATCGACCACAACAACTAGTATCAGAGCAACAAATACGAGCGGAAGAAATTAATTAACCCAATAAATCTTTTCCTAACCAAATTATACATTAATATAATTACCAACCCATTTAGGCAAATAAATTACAAAATAAAAAATAGCTACATAAAAATAAGAACACTAAATTTTACGTGGAAACCCTTAAAATTGAAAGGAAAAAACCATGAGACTAAAATCCACTTCAAGGCTCTCTTAATCACCAACCAAGGATACACCAATATCCTCTCCAATCGTAAACTAAAGATAAATACATCAATAAATATCAAGAATAATATATTCTTGATGCACAAACATATCATAGCCATCACTAACACTAGTGGAAGCCAAATAAGAAGAGAAGCTAGAAATATCTCACTGAAATTAGACCCAAAGCTAGTCTGAAGGAAAAATACAGTTAAAGAATTCGAAACACGATCTTAACCGTACAATGGTTGGATATACAAGTCCTCAACACCCCTGTAGAATTTCTACTCGATCCAACAACATTTCATTATTCGATCATTAACTTGATGAAGCTGCCCTGATTTTTCCCTTTTTCTTTTTTTTTTCTCTCCTCTCTCTTTTTCTATTATTTTTTTCTTTTTTGTGTATTTCTTTTTCTTTCTCTTTGCCAAGGCCACTTGTACCATGTGGGGTCACTTTTTGCTTTATTTTTTTTCTTTTTCTTTTTATTTTTTCAACATAAAATTAGGCCTTCAAAAAATAAGGTTCCAAATTTTACAAATAATCCACTTGGGCCAATAATACTTGTGAGTTATCCTTCATAAAAGAGGAAAACCCTCACAACAAATCTTTCTTTCACGAATACATGGAGAAGTGCTCATACCAGTAATTCTAAAGTAAGTATTATGCTTCTCTTTGGTTATAGACTTAGTTATCATATATGAACCATTATCATCAGTACAAATTTTTCATCAACTCTAGTTCCTTTGAATATAACAAGCATCCAATAAGACTCCACATTAATATGCTTCGACCTAAGGTGAAAAGTATAATTCTTGCTTAAGTGAATCACACTTTAACTATCGTGATGTAAGACATACCTCTCTTACTAAAAACAAAGCCCCTTCAATAAGTGTTTCACTTAAAGCACTTCCTTGCAAGCTTTAGTGATTGCAATAAATTTAGCTTTTATAGTGGAAAGTGTAGCACACTTTTGTAGTTTTAACTACTATGCCACTGCACCACCTATAAAAGTGACTAACTATTCTGAAGTAGACTTTTTACTATCAATATCTTCAGTTATATTTACATCAATATCCCTAAGCAACAAAAGCTCATTACCACCAAAGCAAAGACATAATTAAGAAGTACCTTGAAGATACCTAACAATCCATTTCATAACATTTCAAGGCTGCCTCTTAGGATTAGAAAGGAATCGATTCACAACACCAATGACATGTACTATGTTAGATCTTGTGCATACCATGGCATATATTAAACTTCTCACAGCTGATGCATAAGGAACTTTCCTGTCCTTCTCATTATATGGACTAAGTTGGGAGCTTAATTTCAAATTACTAGCAAAAGGAGTGCTAACGTTTTTAGTCTTTTTTCATATAGAATCTCTCAATCACTTTTCTTACATACTATTTTTATGGCAATCACAACTTCTTTTCTTTCCTATCACAAACATCCATCTATTGAATTTCTAAATTCTTATTGGTTGCAAGTCCCAGCACAGCTTTAATGGATGATATCTTCACCACTGGTGAAAAGATCTCACTAAAATTAACATCTTCTTTCGAACTGAAATCTTTCATAACTAGCTTTGCCTTGTATCTAGGTTATGAACTCTAACCTTTAGTCTTTAGCCTGAAAACCTATTTATTCTTCGAGACACTTTTACCCTTAGGCAACTTTACTCACTCGTAGGTGTGATTATTATGTAGTGACTTCATCTCTTCTTTCTATATCTTTAACCATTCTTCTCTCTTACCATATGTTATAACCTCTTCAAAGCATTTAGGTTCTTTTTCATTAGTACGCATCACATAATTATTTGGAGAATATCTACCTGAAGGTTGTTTTAGCCCACTATACCTTATCAATTGGGTCTCAACTATGCCAATAGGTTCTAAAGATTCTGTAACCTCCACATCATCATGCTTAACCGCTTCGTCATTAACCGTGGTAGCGTTTATATCCATCATATCATAATAGACATTACCATCTCCATGACTTGATTATACAATAAGAGGAATCAAATCCAAGTTACAATAATCTCCCTGTGTCTTTCTCTTTTCAACTAGCTTTATTAGTAAGTATCACATAACCATTTGGAGAATATCTACCTGAAGATTGTCTTAGACTACTGAACCTTCTCAATTAGATCTCAGCTGTGCCAATAGGTTTTAAAAATTTTGTAAGCTTCAGATCATCATACTCAACCGCCTTATCATTAACAGTATGAGCATCTATATCCACCTTATTATCGTGGGCATTACCATTGCTATAACTTGATTATACAATAGGAGGAATTAAATCCAAGTTACCATAATCTCCTTGTGTCTCCATTTTTTCAATAGGCTTATCAGCATCTTCTATTGTTTGATATTTGAAGAACACAACATCCCAACTTATAAACAGGGTCATAAAATATGTAATTAAGATCATCATTTTCATAGCCAACAAAAATACACCGTCTAGTCTTGGAGTCAAATTTTGACCTCTCATCCTTTGAAACATAAAAAAAGGCTCGGCAACCAAATACTCTTAAATGCTTGTGGAAAACATATTTCCCACTCCAAACTCTCTGTAACACTTTATACTGTAAATGAATGCAAAAAGATAAATTAATAGCATAACCGGCTGTATTTAAAGCTTCACCCCAATATGAGTTAGCTAATTTCGCATATAACAGTATGCATCTCACTCTCTCTACAAAAGTTTTATAAATTTTCTCTACTAAGCCATTAAATTGTGGAGTTTAAGGAGGAGTGGTCTGATGTCAAATAACCAATGCTCTGCAATGCTCATTAAATGAGCCTGTATATTTACCTCCATTGTCAGTTCGAATGCACTTCAGCTTTTTTCATATTTCTTTTTCAACACTAACACGAAGCTTTTAGTAACATCCACTGCCTGGTTTTTGGCCTTTAAGGTGTATACCTACATCATTCTAGAATAGTCATCAATAAAAGACATGAAATATAAGGCATCACAAATCGTTTAAATTTTCCTTAGGCCATATAAGTCTGAATGCATCAATTGAAGGATTTTATACTTTTTGTATGAAGGAGTAGTTTTAAATGTAAATATGCTCTGCTTTCCTACAAGACAATCAACACAAGACTTCAAACATAAACTTTTTATACTTGAAAGATTACCTTTCTGACCAGAGCATCTAACCCTTTTATATTCATGTGATTAAGTTGCTTATGTCATAAGTCCACAGCTACATCATCTATAACTGTAATAATAATACCTTTAGAATATCTAGACCGAATCAGGCAAAAATCAGACACCTTCCAGCCTCGAGCAATAATCAAAACTTCATTTTAAGCTTCCATTTGCCAATTTTGAAGGTATTGATATACCCTTCTTCATTAAGTTTTCCTACTGAAATCAAATTCAATTTAATCCTTGGAACATGCTTCACATTTTTTAGCAATAATTTAGTTTCATTATTGGTATGTGTATATACATCTCCAACACTAATAATTTGACCCACTCCATCTTTTCCTATATGCACAACATCATATTTACCTACATTAGTAAGGAAAAAGTTCTCTTTTGAAAGTGATATGTCAGGAAAAGCCACTATCAATCACCTAACTAGCAAAGGAGAGTAAAGTCTTTTAAAACTATGTTAGCTATGTAATTTTCATTTTCATTCCTTTCTTCTCTTTTTCTGCTCATGTCTCTGCTCTTTCTTTAATTTTTAATAGTACTTTTTGATGTTATCTTTCATTTCATAGTGGTAACACTTAAGATTCTTCTACGGTCAAGATTTGCTTATAATCTTGTTCCGATAACTTGGACCTCTACTATTGCTTCCCCCCTACTTTCTATTACCAGGACTTCTGCATGAGAAAAAGACGAACCAGTTGTCTTTCTTATTGTCTTTTCATTTAATATGCTATTCTTCACTAAACTTATAGACACAATGCCCTTGGGAGCTAAATTAGTAATTAAAATTCTAAAAGTCTCCCAACTAGCAGGAAGAGTACTAAGAAACCTTAATGCATGCACTTCATTCTTAAAAGTAATTTTCATAGAGGCTAGTTGATTTATGATGCCCTACATTTTATTTAAATGACTAGTAAAATGAGAACTGTCTTTATACTTTAAATTCATAAACTTCTTAATCCAATACAATTTATTTCCTCTTGTTTTTCGAGTATACAACACATATAGGTTACACCAAAATGCACGTGTATCATTCTCATCTGAGATGTGATTGTGAACATTATCATTAACCCACTACCTCATATAGTCAATTTAATAATTTTTAATCATCATCATTTTTATATTTCGGCTATGTTGATATATACAATATAGGAGCATGATAGTTTTTACAATAAATGAGATCCTCCATCTTCCCATTCTACATATGATGGCACTACCATTAAGACTAATCATTTTATTAATGTCAATTAACATATTTACAAAACTCAGCTGTGCAACCACAGTTCTGATACCATTTGTTGGGGTTGAGTCAATGAGCAAACATTGGGAAAAACTTACTCAAGCGTCATAAAAGGGCCCATATACAAAGTTAAGCACCACATCTTTACCCAAAACCTTAAGGCATTGGGGTATGAGCCTCACTTTGTATATATGTCCTTTACTTATTCTATTTCTAATCCATGTGTGATAACTCACACATGAACTCCTAACAATCTCCAACTTATATGTGAGTCCATCCACATACAACTTTGAGCACTACATCATTCCCTATTGAACTTACAATCTTAATGACCCAATCATTTTAGGCTCAATGTAGCAACCATCTGCTATCTTTAGTCTCATCATATATTTCTTCACGACTTTAACCCAGTAGCCACATGCTGCCTTTGGTCTTATCGCATGTGTCAATTTATAGCATCAACATCCTTGCCTAAGCAAATAGCTAACAAAGGGCTCTGATACCATTCTTGGGAAAATTTGAATACGGAACAACAAATGCAAGTGGAAGCAATTAATTAACCAAAGAAATCTTTCATAAACCAAATTATGCACTAATAAAATTACCAACACAATTAGGCAAATAAATTACGAAATTAAAATAGCCACACAAAAATAAGAACACCAAATTTTACGTAGAAGATCCAAAAAGTGAGGGGTAAAACTACGAGGCCAAAATCTACTTCAAAGCTTCATTAATCACCAACTAAGAATATACCAATTTCTTCTCTAGTGACAAACTAAACATAAATGGATCAATAAACATTAAGAATAATATATTCTTCACATACAAACATATTCATAGCAAAAACCCAACACTAGTGGAAACCAAACAAGAGGAGAGGCTGCAAAAATCTCACTGAAATCAGACCCAAGTTTGGTCACAGAGTTAGAGAACTCCAGACATGATCTCAACTGTATAAAAAGTTGGATATATAAGTCCTTAAGGCCCTTGTAGAATTTTAGCTCAATCCAATAACGTTTTGTTACTCGATCATCAACTTGATAAAGTTGCCCTAATTTTTCCCTTTTCCTTTTTTTTTTCTCTCTCTTCTTTCTTATGTTTTTTTGTTTGTGCATGCCTATTTCTTTCTCTTTTTTAAGGCAAGGTTTCACATCCCATAAATTAGCACCACAAGGTCACTTTTTGCCCCTTTTTTTTTCCATTTTTTGCAACAAAAAATGAGGTCTAAAAAAATAAGTTTCCAAACTTTACAAACAATCCACTTAAGCCAACAATATTTATAAGCTGTCCTCCATATAGAAGTGAAACCCACCCAACACTCCAAACCAAAGGTGTAAAATTTTAGCAACTTCCGCCCTAATTGGTAGTCTTGATAATAACCTTTGAGATTTTGTGTGTTCAAGCAATCTCGCAAACCCTTTGAAGGTAAGAATGAATAAAAATGGTGAGATTAGATCACCTAGCCTTAGTCTCCTTTATAGGTCAAATTCGGGAGTAGGAGACCCATTCACCAAAACTGTGGCTCGTGACTTGGTCATGCATTGGTTAATCCATCCCCATCATTTATTTCCAAAAACCATTCTTTTTAACACATGATTAAGAAATGACTATGACAGGACTCAAAAGCTTTGTGAAAATCTTATTTCAATAAAAAACCTCCATCCTACATTTCTTCCTAACATAGTTAACAAGTTCATTAGTAACAGAATAACATCTAGGATTTGTCCATCCTTGGTAAAGGCCATTTCACATTAGTTGATGTAGAGATGGAAGGAAAGATTTTAGCCGCCTTGTCAAGATTTTAGAGATAATTTTATAGAGACTAAAAATAAGATATAAGTCTAACGTCTTTGAGGGAGGAAGAACTTGCAACTTTAAGGAATCAACGTTATAAATGAAGAATAAATACTTTCAGGAACTTTCATCATGTTCTACATGTCCCAACAAAGGATGCCCCACATTGACTTGAAGAACTTGAAATCTTATCTATTAGGTCTTGGTGCCTTTGATCTATTACAGTCCTAAACAACATTTTAAGCTCCTTAAAGGATACCTCTGCCTCTAAATAAGATGTTTCCTCTAGACTAATTTTATTAAAAGAAAGGCCGTTTAAATTGGGACGTCTCATAAAATCTATAACTTACAAGTGGTTTTATCTGTGAAGAAACTACTTACCAAATATTAAAAGTTTATTTGTTTAAATCTTAAAGTAGCTTTTAGCTGCTATTTTAGTTTTTAAGAATATATTTGTCATTTTAAAAAATTTCTCCCCCACACTATTAAATTTATTGCTAAAATTAAAATTTTTAGCTAAAAATCAATTTACCAAATACACTATAAAATATTGGATAAAGAATTACCATGGTAATCCAAGTTTAATTTTAAACACAGAAGATAGCTTAAGTCAAATTTTCTACAAAAGTATTTACCAAAGGTGCATACTTGATTAAATAGGCTATATACGACATGAAATGAATACTTTTTTTTTGGTTCGCTGGGTTACAACATAAAATATAAAGAAAAGCTTTAATTTCATGATAAATTTCTGACTGCATACATATAGTCCATAGTGTGAAGTGTTATTGATGCAACCCATAATGTCAATCGAATGAGATGGATACCAAAAAGAAAAATTAGCTGTTAAAACATTTAAGCACACTTCGGCTATAATGGTATTTTTTAATCCATTGTTGCTAATAAACTTTGTTGGTGCAGTTCATTTATTCAAAATAAGTAACGTAAATCGTCTTTTCTGAAATCCTTTTTAAAATCCCTTTGTTAGATCAATTGGAGAAAGTAAGATCTAGAGAAAATGGTTGTGCTGTACAATATAATTTATTCCATTGTAGGACATCAATTGTAGTAAACTAGCTTGATTTGTTAAGAACTTTCCACTTCTCTTAAAAAATGAAATTTGACCTTCATATGTCTTGTTCTTCTTTATTGAATAGGATTTTTAGCGATCAAAATAATGGATTGGCTGTTATGGTGAATGATTGTAGTTCCTTCTCTCAAGATCTTCAGGTCTCCCAAAATCTTTCATGCCCATATGGCATGGTTTGGTATAAAGCAAGCTGAAATATACTCAGCTTCTGCAGTAAATTGAGCTATTATCTCTTACTCCTTGAATTCTTAGAGATGACACCTGAGGTAAGAAAAAAAATTAGAAGTCACTAGTATTTTTGGATCATTGGGGCTTCTAACCTAACCATAACTCGTGTTGTCAATTAAAGAGAAAATGAAGAAGCAGAACATTACATATCCTTAAACATGTAATTTAATGAAAAACATGGCCTGATCCATGTTGTTGTTTATTGCATATTGTAAATAAAACTTAAACACAGCTTGATCTGTGTGAATTAGGTAAGAACACTATTCAAACCATGTTTTGAAATAAAATTGGGGAAAAGAAAAATAAAGAGAAAAGAAAAAGGAATTTTGCCAACTACTTAATTTTATAGATTTGATGACTTATAGTAAAGAATTAATAAAGGTTTGATAAGTTGCAAACATGGATTGACAACCTAAGAAAGATTGTTAAATAATAAATACACCTATGTTATGGACTTATAAGTGACTATTTGATACTTAACTTAATATGTATTCTTGTGTTTGGTTACATGACACTTAATTTGATAATCATACTTAATTTGGACTTGAGCATTGATAAAGGCAATAAACACAAACCTGCTTGTTTTGAATTTGATATTATTTAATATGCATACATGATTTGGGTGCTCTAATAATGTTAATGATGTGCAAATATAATCTAAATTGCTTCTGTTATTGTATTATTTGAGTGCTATCTATTTTAAGCTTGACGACTACTCTTGATATTTTGATAATAACATAGATTTATGCGTCGATAAAGGTAACAAACATGGATTTGCTTACTCTTAAATTGATATAAACTTGACACAATCTTGATAAATGTATGATATAAGTTTGACTTGTGCTTGATACAAATGGATATAGATATTTTAATGATGTGGATATGACTTGCGCATTCATCTCATGCTATTACATAGCCTTACGACATAACATACACTTCTAATATACATGCATTCTTACGTTTATAAACTCTGCACTCTTGTGACCTTAGTGAACGCACTGCAGCTTCTTGATTTGATACATGCTTTCTAGGCTTTGACTCATTATTCTACTTTGTGAGTATCACTCGTTATTAGGTCTAAGGCCATCTTGTTATTTGACTTTTATAACCTATCTTGACTAAAGCTGGCTTGACTTATATCCTTTGGTCAGCTTGATTTAGGGCGACCACCTGTGGATCATGCATTCACATTTTGCATTCATCTATCAATGTCAAAATGATCTTGATTCTGAAATTTGTCTATTACAATCTAATACGTGATATTGGAATATGATCTTGGAATACATTTGTTATGACTTGATGAACATCATGACCATATGATACTAATCCTGAATAGGATTATATGATTCTATGTTTGGATATGATTGATATGACTTAGATTTTGCTTGAGATGACTGTTATTGGAATATGATAAATTGACCTGACACATGATGTTGGTATATGATATTACTTTTGAATAAGATTATATGATATGATTCTAATTTGAATATAATTGTTACGATAGGACATATAATGTTAGTTTATAATATGGTTTTCAAATTAAGATTCTGTTTGACTAAAAGGACAACAATATAATAAACTTATAGCTATTTTGACTTGTTCAATATTATGAATAAATATGTTACGTGTAAAGTATATTAGATAGATATGAGATTAGTCTTTTCACATAGGCAATCGCCTTTTATCTTCTATCTGATTGATGGAGATGAGACAATTATAAACTTATTATTATCTAGAGTGATAATAATTAGAGTTCAAAGTTTATAACACGAATGTCGCCTAATGTGGTTTAATATTTAGTCATATGAGACTAAATATAGTGATATGTCTTAACGCCAGATGTGAGTTCAGTTTTTGATTATGTTTTAAGGAGACATGTAAACTCAAAGTTAAACATTAGGGTGTTTACCTATCAATTGCATGTAAGATTTATTTAAGATTGTAAACATAAATAATAAGCATAATTATGGATCTTAAAACTTCATGATTTTCACAATTAAAGTAATTAAACAGTTAAGAAGAAGCGTACTTTGATCCATGATGAGTTCTTGATAGATATAAAAAAGAAATAAAAATCTCTTGTAATTTAAGAATAACTGTGTTTATCTTCCTTAACCCTCTATTTCCTTATGTGTCGCTAATAATGGAATAAACACACTTTTATAGGATATAAGAGAGGACTAGTTTTCTAAGAGACATTTATCCATAATAAAAGTCTTTTCGTAATAGACTTTCTTTCATGATCCATTTCCATCAAGTGGACAGTTATCTAAAAAACTACTTCTTCTAATTGACCAACAAGATTACAGCATTGAAATTCATTTAAACTAGTAAAGATAATAATGCTTTATAATTATCATTATCATTATCTTTATCTTTATTTTTATTAAAAGACTTTTACCTTAATATCTATCACGTGGCTTTTAATCTCTATCATGTGGGACATATATCTTACACTATATAGTATTAAATTTGTGAAGATATATGCCTCATAAGAAAGGAGATAATACTATGATATGTGTTTTCATATCACATATAAATAATTATGACCAATGAAGATAATATAAGTTTAATCTCTATTTGATATTATGTGAAGCCTTGAAGGTTATACATAATTTTTATTTTGGTAACCTTACGACTCCAATCAATTACTTGAAACTTGATTCAATGTTTGCTATCTTAGATTGTTGTCAAAGAACTATGAATGAAATTGAGGATTAGAGGATCATGAGAAGATGAAAATCATTTTTTAGCTTAATCGCATCAACGTGTCATTGTAATGTACATGAAAAGAGATTATGAAAGATAATGTGATAAAATGATCTAGGGCACTAGCATTCCAAGTTTACTCTAAGCTTCACTTTTTAAGATGCTATATCATCTTAATAGGTGATTCGCAAATGTGTTCTCAAGTTATGTACAGGTCACACAATTTATTTTTTTTATGACGTTGTAGAAATTAAAATAAGAGTTAACCCATTATGTGTATGTGGGAGATAAAAGAATATGTTGGATCACCCATAAGAGGGTTAAATCCAAGAATCACATGTGTAAGTGTGTGTTTATGGATAAGCGACTCTTGCATGTGAATACACTTTTATTGAAAAGTTATTTAACATCAGATTAATTAAAGAGATTTGTCTCTTTAAGATTGAAATGATACTTGCATGCAAAAGGTGCATTTAATGGATATGCCTATTTATCTATAGATATGTTTGTAATCAATGGGTACATGTACAATTATAAATCTTGTATTTTAAGAATAAGTTTTCAACCTTTAGCCACTTGTAAAATTCTCTTTAAAAACAAATAGACAAAATCATATTACAAACTTAAAAGCTTTTTGAAGCTTGGATGTGCATAAATGCAACTATGGTTTTTTCCTTCATGTATGATTCTCTCCTTTATTTTTTTTTTTCAATCAATTATTTTTCTACTATGAGATAACATCTAAATTATGAAAATATTAGTGTAGTTCATGTATTTTACATGTGATTAGACTAGAGACTTATGATTCAAGTGGATTTTTAGACATTTTAAGCAAAACATGTTCATGTTTAATACATGTGTATATTTTAATTCTAGAAATTGTGATTTTTATTATAAAAATTTTGTTTTCCAATATTTTAAAAACTGGACCAAAACATTGACCGAACAAAGCTCTTAAGTCCTTAAGTCATCGATTCAACTGCTAGGTCAGCAATTAAATTAGTTGTTTTAATGGTATAAATTAAATTATATATTTTTTAATAAATTTAGTTTTAAAAATAAATATATTGCAAAAACTAAGTTCTC
>STGP01014600.1:0-10941 GCA_004918865.1 Caryocar brasiliense | reverse complement strand
ATCATCACCGCCTCTCCAGAAACTTCCTCCATGTGATAGAAAAATCTGGGCAAAAGTATACGAGTAAGAGAGTGTATGAAATAGTGAGTGGCGTGCATGCGCAGAGAAAACGAGCGTGCAGAGAGTGATAAAATAGTGAGATGTTTGAGAGTTGTTAAGTATATCAAAGAGTAAGTATTATTGTACCATCCTTATTACTTAAAATGATAAAATTCAGCTTTGAGTCTTTTATCTTTGGTCCCTTTTTAAAACATTTAGTATCAAAGCTTGACGGTTTGGGACAATTGATCCTGGCATTGCTCAAGGTACTACTTGAAGTTTTGCTTGTGTATAGTTTGGGACTGTGAAACTTATTGGTCAGGGATTGCACTTACTTGGTAATTATAAATAAGGTTATACTAAGACACAATGGCAATTGGTATAATGGAAAGCATTAAGCAGCTTACTGGCACCAATTACAAGTATCGGGTTGCGTACATACAATCCTATTTACATGGCCATAGTTTATGGGGTTTTATTGATGGAACTAAGATAACACCAACTACATATGACAATGAGAAAGAAGTAATGGATAGTCAAAGCGGGAAAGGCCATGTTTTTACCCAAGACCTCTGTAGAGGACGATTTGCCTGAGCATATGGGATGCTTACGCTGCCTTATTCACAAGGAAAAATGATACATACTTACAATTGTTGGAGAATAAGTTATTGTCTACCTTGCAAAAGAAAATGACAGTAAGTGAATATTTTATAAAAGCTAAGTCTCTTTGTCATGAAATTTCTAAATTAAATTTTGAGTATAAAATTAGCGAAGCACAAATAAAAAAACTTATTATTTATGGCTTGAGATCGGAGTTCAACTTACTGTCACTGAATATGTAGTTGGGTAACCCAACCAACATTATTAAAATTAGAAAATCTACTAGCTGCACAGGAAATATTTAATAAGCAAAATGTGGGAACTTCTTCAAAAAGAGAAGAAGAAGCCTTATTCAATAAAAGAAGTAAAGGTAGACAAAGGTGGTGTGTTAGTGGGCGGTCTAAAAAAAATCAAGAATAGTCAAAGGATTAATAACGAGGGAGCTCTTAATCAAGGGGAGCTCAAAAAAGTTGAGAAAGAGGGGGTGAATGTCGAAGAAACTATAGATAACGTGATAGAAGCTGCCTCAACTGCAGTAAGCTTGATCACTTCACCCGAGATTATAAATTGAAGAAACAATATGTTGAAAACAATTTAGCAACTAATGCATTAGAGAGTGAAAAGGAATGAGATTTTCTAGCATCCTTGGTAAGTGCAATATTCGATAACACAACTGAGGAGACAGAAGAGGTGTCACTCACTATCTGTAATGATAAAGCTGTAGTGTCTCGAACCAAATTTAAATACTAAGTTACTTATACTTAAGTCTTAAGTTACGTTGTATTTTTCTTTTCTATTTACCAAGCCTTTATTATTAATGCAATTTAAAACATATATCATAGTGGACTTTACACATAATTTAACAAATCATATTCATTCGCAATGAGCCCATCAAACAAATTCAATTTTATTAACTAATCAAATGGGTATTTCAAAACATGGCTTAATAGATAGCGGCTTCAAATCCAAATATCATAAATTCAACTGTCAAATATCAAAACAATTCTTCTAAGTCTATATGAAAGTATAGTGAAGCAGTGCCATGCCCATGTGGGCTTCACATCATCTATGTGACACTATCAAAGTCCTAATCTTGTTACTTCTCTTGCTAACTTGAGTAGTTATTTAACTACTCTCAGTAAAATTGAATGAGTGTGTCAAAATAATCAAGAAGGGTTATGACTGCTCAACCATCCAAAAAAATCATAAAATCAAAATATCGAAACATACCAATATATCCAAACTTATTATTCCTTCATCCAAGTATCTTACAATCAAAACATTCCAACAACTCAAGTCAGTTAAAAGCAAACCAAATTATACGCGAATGTACTCAAGTCAATTAAAAGCAAATCAAATTATATATGAATGTCATACTAAAATATATATTATTCCAAAATCATATCATGACAATGTTGTAACCTTCATATTTAAATCACAAAATCGCATAATCATGTTTAAGATTATAATTAAATATTCATGTCATTCATTAACACTCAGTAGGCATAATCCAAATCAAGATCATATTGACAAATGCGAATGAATGCAATTATGATGCAAGATGCTCAAATGTATGTATAAGAAGTCACTCCTTTCAAAGTGAGAATAAATTCTCTAAGGTCAACCAAAGGTTGCAAATCAAAGTTTTGAGCTCAATTTAAGGTGACCAAAGGTCCAAATAGTACTCAAGGACTACCCAAAACAAGATGATATGAAGATTCAAATCAAGGTGATCTAAAGGATTCAAATTTAAGGTGCTGCTATAGCACATCCAAACGAAACGTAAGAGTGCCTAGTTCAGACTTTAATATATGTATGCATTTCATGCAAAATGTTTATGATCATATTATCATATGTATGCTTTATAGCCAAATCAAGACGTACATAGTACGTATCAAATCAAATATTCATGACAAAAGTGTGAGTCAAATATTTCTTATCAGATCATAATAATAACATGCTTTATATGTTCATCAAACTCAAATGAAAATGTACTATGTACATATCAAATCCATATTAAATCAAGAGCAAGTAAATTAATACCTACTAGCCAAATCAGGGTTCAAGTCAAATACATATCAAAGCCAAATTAATTTTCTTATCAAATTACACATAACTAAATCCATATGTATCAACTTATGTCAACGTTTATCAAAGCAATATCAATTTACAAATCAACTCAATCTTACATAAGCATACTTTCATCTCTATCAAAGCTATGTCAAGTACGTATCAAAGCAATATCAATTTACAAATCAACACAATCTTACATAAGCATACTTTCATCTCTATCAAAGCTATGTCCAGTACGTATTCAATAATACCAAAGCTTACTTGAACAATCGTGACATAATCAAACAACTTTATTCCAAATAATTTATCATAACCAAGTTCATACCTTAAGTCTAAGTCTCACTAATCCAAATAATCATCTTACCAAACCTTAAATCAAGTTTATTAAACATCTTAGACACTTTACCAAGTCTTATATAATCAGGAAAGTTAATTAGATTTATCAAATTCTCTTTTCTTTTCCTTATTTCCTTCTTTTCCTTCTCTTCCTAAAGGCATAATGTGTTTTCTTCCTAAAAGACATGGCTAGGGTGTGTAATTCAACTTTGTATTTTGTCCAAAAAACATGGTTAAAGCGTGTAATATCTTCAAAAATGGGCCGTGAAAGTTTTTTTTTTTTTGGTCAAAAGCCTCAAAACAAGAAACACGAACAGGCTTTGTTTTTATCTTATAAAACACAGGTAGGCTGTATTCATATTCCAGAAAGAATTTTTTGTAACATCCTTATCCTATAATTAGTCATGCACCAAAGTAACATAAGACTAACAGGCCTTTTAATCCATTTAGGCCTAAAAGTCTAAGCTTTTGTTTCTTTAGTTATAACTACATTGGGCTTTTAAAGACTAAACTCTTTTCATTCTCAATCGATGTAAGATTTAGGGTGTTACAATTTCTCCCCCTTAAGCACGCGACGTCCTCATCACACGACCTTATAATTGGGCCCAGGCATCCCATGGCACTTTGCTAATGTAAGACAGCACTTTGCCTGAGTAAGTGCGTCTGTTGCACTCCTCCCAGCTCAAGAGGTGGCTTGTCTTAAACACTGCTCAAGAGATGACTCCCAGCAGCTCTGATACCATTTATAACATCCCTATCCTATTATTAGTCATGCACCATGCAACATGAGACTAATGGGCTTTTTAATCCACTCAAGCACAAAAGTCCAAGCTTGTGTTTCTTTAGTTATGACTAACTTAGGCTTATAATAGCTAAACTCTTTTCATTCTCAATTGGTGTGAGATTCAGGGTGTTACATTTTTTTACTTTTCTTCTATCTAAATTAACTTTAAATAATCCCTAGTTTATAATTAATCATCCAAGTCAACTTTAGATTAATTTAGAATTTATTTTCTAATTATTTAGTAATTAAATTATAATGTATGTCTAATAAACATACGTCAATGTACCCTAAGCTTAGTTCTTATGTCAAATCCTTATTAAATCAGGTTATGCATGAGTTCTAAGTCATCAATATTGACCTAAGTACCTTACCAAGCACCACAAATAAGTCCTAACTTATCTTATAGCAAATTTTTAGTCAAAAACTTATGTTATATTACTTATTCATAAGATAGGTATTGCTTCCTCAAATTTACATCTTTAACCAAGTAAAGACTTATCAAAGATTATCAAATTCAGAATTCAAAGCATAGTCTATCATTCTCAAAACATAGTTCTCATCATAACCAAGAGCATGCATCGTATCATAATTAAAGAGTTCAAACAAAGGATGCATATGCATAATCAAGCAAACAACTGGTATTAAAACTAACCTTGTTACCAAAGAGCTCTACAAATTCGACTTTAAGTACCCAAAGTAGCCTTCTTCTACGACACTAAAAGACTCCAAATTTGACTTCCTAAGCTTGCTAACAATCAAGGTTTAAAAGTATTCAATCAAGGTACTTCTGTGTGCAGGTTTTAGGTGAACTTTGTGAGTAGTTTACGAAGAGAGTTTGAGAAAGAGGGCAAAGGGACTTGAACGTGTGTTTTTCTTCCTTTGGAGGGCTTAGCACATGTATATGGTCTTAATGAATGTTTGAGATGTTTTTATTGGCTGATCAAGGTAGTTTAGTCTCATGTAAAAGCTTAGAGAAGTCATATTTTCAAAATAGACTACTTCATTCATCATATATCGAATAAAATTAGAGACACTCTTATAACATCTTATATTATGAACTTTATTATTCATACTTTAATTAAATTGGCCATAGTAATCCTCATTAACTTAATAGACTTGATCTAATATTTATTAACATTCTTTAACTAAGGTCCATAATAGACTCAAAATAAAAATAAAGCCTTTCCTATCACACAAGCCCAAAATAAACTTAAAATTAAAACATAATATAAACTTCATATAAATATGCAAATCAACAAATCCACAAGGTAGGTCACATAAACTAAATAAAAGTCAAGTCAAATAAAAGTAATTCTTAATTCTTTTAAGAAGTTCTAGGCCCTAAATTAGTCGTTACAAAGGTAGTCGACTATAACAAACGTTAGGTTGTAGACTTTGGATGCTCTAATATATAATAGGTGACAAAAAGAAACTTTACAATATGTCTAAATACAAAGGTGGATGGGTGGTTATAACTACTAATAATTTAAAGACCCTTCCATTAGTGGCAATATATGGTGACTTTACTTGGGGTACGTTTAAGTATTCTTTATGAAAGAAAGATCTAAAACTCTAACCAAATTTAAGGAATTCAAGCAAAGGGTTGAAAATGAAGTTGGGAAGAAAATTAGACACCTTTATATTGATAATGGTAGAGAGTACATATCAGATGAGTTCACGAAGTATCTAAAAAAACATAATATACAGTGTCAATTGACTTGTCCAAGTACTTCATGACAGAATTGAGTTGCAAAAAGGAAGAATCGGCATCTTACAAAGATATGTCAAAGTATGCTACATGTAAAAAACATGCCTAACCATTTCTTGGCAAAATGTATAAAGATATAGTGCTATATATCATCAACCGGTTGCCACAACAAAAGCTAGGCCTCATCTCTTCGTTCAAGAAGTGATGGAATCATAAGCCCACAGTCAATCACCTGAAAGTTTTTGGCTGTGTTTGCTATATGTTCATGCCTGATCATTTACATGGTAAGTTTGATTAAAAAAAAGGCATGACGATGTATCTTTGTGGGCTGCGATATTGAGAGAAAATATTGGAAATGTTGCAATCCCACTACTGGCTAATGATACATTTCAATGAATGTTGTCTTTAATGAAATGTCATCATGGTGGTCCTCAGAAGAATCTGTGCCACCTGATTCTAAAGATCTAAAAGACAAGCTATATGAAAAGTTGGATGAGGAAGAATAACATAAAGACAACAATATTCAAGAGGCAGCTAATAATGAGCCAATTGTTGATGATGGAGCACAGTTCAGCTCACAAAACCAAGAAAAATGTAAAAGCTTGTGGCAGACAGGTGTACATCATAAAAAATTTGAAGATATTTAACCAAACCAACACAAGGAAGTTAAACAAGTAGAACCTCAACTTTGAAGATCTAGTATAGTAATGCGTCTAAATTTAAGGTATGTCAATGCTGCCTATATTGAAGTACATAAGATAAAGGAGCCCACTACCTCAGAAGAAGCATATAACAACAACAATTGGCGAAAAGCAATGAAAGAAGAAATTGTAGCCCTAAAACAAAATCAAACATAGGACTTGGTTCCAAAGCCGAAGGATGTCAAGCCCATATCTTGCCAATGGGTTTATAAAATGAAGACTCATTCCAATGGCTTGATCGAAAGGTACAAGGCTCGTTTAGTTGCTTATAGGTTTGCTCAGCAACATGGCCTAAACTATAATGAGACATTTAATATAGTAGCAAATATCGCTATTGTCTTGTCTTATTAGCACTAACTGCCAATAAGTCTTTGAAATTATGGTTGATGGATGTGAATAATGCCTTCATCCATCGAGAAATTGATTGAAATATTTATATAGAACAACCTAGAGGATCCACAAGTCAAAACAAATCTAACTTTGTCTAAAAACTCTTTCTAGACTAAAGCAAGCACCAAAGCATGGTATGGGAAAATAGCTAAGTTTTTTGTCCAAAGTGGATACAAAGTGACACCTGTTGACTCAAGATTCTTTGTTAAAGCTAGAGGAGACAAACTGGTAATAGTGCTAATTTATATGGATGATCTTATTATAACAAGACACTATAAAGAAGAAATCCTCTGAACAAAAGGCAACTTATCTGTTTATATTTAGATGAAAGAGCTTGGAGAACTTATACATTTTTTTTATACTTGAGGTAAAGTGTACAGACGATGGCTTGTTCCTATGCCAAAGGAAGAATGTCAAAGATCTATTAAGAAATTTGGAATGATAGAGTGTAAGCCAATCAGTACACCAATGGAGATTAACACCAAATTATGTGCTGAAGAAAGAAAAGAATTAGAGGATACTACGATGTACTGATAGCTAATAGGTAGTTTAATCTACTTAACTATAACTCGACCTGACATATCTTTTGTTATACGCTTCATGCAAAATCCGTGAAAGCTCTATTTGGAAGTTGTGAGAAGAATATTGAGGTAGGTCAAAGGTACTATCAATTTTGGACTTATGTACAAGAAAGGAGGAGCTTGCAAAATTATTGGCTATTGTGATGTTGACTATAGAGGAGACCATGATACAAGGTGATCTATTACTAGTTATATTTTCACTATTAGATTAGGTGCAATATCATAAAGTAGTAGAAGACAACCCACAGTATCATTGTCAGCTATCAAGGCTGAGTACATAGCAGCAACAATGGCAACACAAAAAGTACGTGGCTATTACAATTGATGGAAGATCTATATCAACCCATTGATTATCCATTGATTATCCTGTGGTGCTACATTATGATAATCAATCTATTATACGACTAGCAGAAAATCAAGTATTCCACACTTGAACAAAGTATGTAGAGATACGTTATTACTTTATTTGAGAAAAGATACTACAAAAAGAAATTGAGCTACAATCGACTAAGACACAAGACCAAGTCGCCTATATATTCACAAAGAGTCCAACGCTTACCAAATTTATGAAGTTTCAAGAATAACTTGGCATGGAAAAGGAGAGTTAATGTTGAGGGGAAGTATTGAAGAAATCATCACCGCCTCTCTAGAAGCATCTTCCATGTGATAGAAAAATCTGGGCAACAATTGAAGATAACTATTCTAAAATTTTTTACTAGCTCTAGAAATGCTCAACAATAATCTAATGCTATGGAGAAGTCTTTACACCAACATGAGGGAAGCATCTTAAAGATTTTTCTCATTACCATCACCAACATATGCATACTATAAATAAGTCGTGTGTGCGCTTTGTTTTGTGTGCAAAAGTATGCAAGTAAGAGAGTGTATGAAATAATGAATGGTCTGCATGTGTAGAGAAAAAGAGAATGTAAAGCAAGGACGGATGCATAGTGGGGACCTATTTGAACTAGTCCAATATGAATATAATTAAACTTTTGTTGAACTAATTCATTTAGGAAATTTTTTGTAAGAAGTTTAATAGTTTCAAAAGGATTTTCGAGATGGATCAAAAAGAGCAATTGCTTTTAAATGAAAATTATCAGAAATTTGAATAGAGATATTAATTAAATATTTTTGAGAGGTAATTTGCTGAAGTATCATGAGAAAATCTTTTGGAAGGGATTCCAGAGGGGCTATCTATTGTTCATCCTCCGGGTCTACCTCCTTCAATTACTTTGATTATCAGCAGGCCTGGTTCAACACCTTTTATACCCAAAACGAAGAAAGCAAACATTCCTGGCTCATCTTTTTCAAAGCACCCTATACAAAGCCACAACCATTCTAGTTTGTCAACTGGTAGAATTACTTCAGTTCTAAACAACTATCTAGAATAGAAACAAGGATATCAAACCCAACAAAAATAATACAAACAATATTCTCTAGTACACCAAGCAAATCTATATCTTCACCCCTAATCAAACCTTTTGAATTCTCATCCACTGCTAAAAAAGACAATCCTTTTGAAACTATCAAACTTTTTTCAAAAAATTCCCTTAATGAATTAGTTCAACAAAAGTTTAGTTATATTCATTTTGGACTAGTTCAAATAGGTATTAAACTTCTCGCTAAAGAAGGTCTTGATGCCTTTGCCCGTGGGTATGTTCATGGGAGTTTTCTTACAAAGAGGACCAATATACAAAAATGTCTGTCTTCATTCGTAAATTTAAAATTAAATGGTGGGACAAATTCATCCATTCAAATAGATTATCTGAAACAAAAATTACCAACTAGATCCCAAAAGGCTATTTCAAAGATCAAGAAGAATCAAATCCAAATTTACAAATCAATAGACTTCATTGGACGCAACCACAACAACACTATTATTCAAGAGCAACAGCTCCACTGAGCATCCAGTCCTTCATATTAGTCCGTATATATATAGATGTCTTATTTAGTAGTTAGATATTCGAGTACCTAACTAGGTATATCTTTGTTAAAATAGGATGGATGTTCTCTGTTAATCCATCTGCGGGGAATTCATTTATGTGTAAAATAATAGGATTCACAAGAAATGTTTAGTTATAATAGTTGCCTTTTTAATCTTATGGCCTTTTTATAGTTGAGATTGAGGAAAGAAAATATTGGAATGCCCATTTTATTTTAAATTTTCAGTTTATATACATGTTTTATACAAAGTTTTTTAAATAAAACCACTTTTATATATATAGATGTAGCTTGGAAAGAGGTTTTGTTTTTTCATTCACCTTCGGAGTAAGGAGCATGTATAAGAGCATTAGTTTTAATACATGGCCTATTTTTATTTTTTTAGATAAATTTGTCCAAAATTTAAAATTAACCGGACAGAGCATGGTAGCTAGATGAATAAAAGTTTTCTCTAGTTTGGGATCCTTCTCCTCTTAAGCGGATTATGGGTCCTTCACTAATTTTGTGTAAATACCCTTTTAAATTTCTATCACAAAAGATAAGTAGACAACATATGAAATTCAATCCACTTTATCCTCGTAGGAGTGGGATAAACTTATCCATTGCTGGGATAGAGGTTCTTATACTATATTGCTTCTCTTATGGAGTTGTTACATGCATTATCTAAACGAAAGTGACGACAAGAATTAGGGCGGAAATGGACAAACACGTAACACAATAATCATTTGATTATTGTGTTGGGTTCGAAGAGGCCGCAAGGACGGTCCATGATAGGAACAGCCCCAAATTACAGCAGTGAGGCTGCGGAATCCGCGGAAAGTGATGTCGCGGAGGAAATTGTAGTCATGGATCATGCACAGCCCCATATCCACAACGAAAAGCCCTAAACAAACCAATATTCATATTATTTCATGTGTATGTAATGACTATGTTTTCTTCCTCTGCCCCACTCCTTCAAATTTGTGTTCAACAGCTTATGATATAAATGCCAAAAGAAGAATCATTTATGAAAATATCCCATTTTTCACGGAAGTTCTAAGTTCTCATAAATATTGAGTTCTAGATGGTGGTTTTCTTGTTCTTCCTTCTCCTAGAAAGGAGGAATTTACCTGAAAAGAAGTGCATCAATCCCCTTCCAAAATAACTTTCGGCCTATAATGTAAGAGTTCCTCTGAACTGCCGCTCGTAGTTGTTCGGTTACTACAGAAGAAAGGTTGGTGAAATACAGAAAATGATGAGTCGATGGATGGTGACTCCGTTCTTCGTATTTATGGTTTGATGTTTTATGAAGTTGTGCACAACAGGGGGGACAAACTTGACATGTATGGTCGCCTTGTTTCAAAATGTGTTTTCTGAGATTGAGAAAGGCGACTATGAATATGCCAATCTCTCTAGTTTCAGTTGATTCAGCAACTGAGTTACGAAACAGAGTTCATATACCCTGCACCTAAATATTTGGAGTTTTTTAACATTAAATTGTTCTGCACAAGCATATGGTGACGTTAACATGTGGCAGAATGATTAGCGTCTTCTTTCAACACTTTAAAAAAAATAGATCAGCGTTTGACACGAAAAATACAAATCTCGCATAGAAAATGAGAATGTTGCTTAATGCGATGGCCCATGAAAAAAAAAATGATCCTGTTTTCGAAAGGATTCAACAACATGATAATTATTGCTCACTATCCTTCCATGGAAAATTCAATCAATTTATTGTCATTAATTTTCCTATAACATCAGTCGTAAATAACACATCCTCTGTAGAACTTTCAATTAAGTTCAGTG
>STGP01014583.1:3753-13766 GCA_004918865.1 Caryocar brasiliense | reverse complement strand
TAGAAGAGTCTGGGAGGACTGTGTAACCCAAGCAGCATTAGAGGTTTTTCTTTTTTCCTACTGGGAAAACAGTTCACACTTAAGATCTGTATTCCCAATAGTTACTGTTTGACTGAGCTCTTCACTACCATGAAACTTTTTCAAGTCTCCTGGTTTTGTGTGCTTCTGGTGATTATCTGATTGATATTAATGTTGAAATTACATCTTTGTCAACATTTCCATGGTAGTTGTAATTTTCCCTTTCAGCTGATGGCAATATCTGATTGTTTTCTAGAGCTTGAAAGAAGTGCGATTCTGCAGTACATCTTTAGTCAGTCTGTCCCTGGTTGGTTGCCGTGCTATTACTTCCCTTGAATTGGCCTGCCCTTGTCTTGAGAAAGTTTGTTTGGATGGTTGTGATCACCTTGAGATGGCATCATTTCGTCCAGTAAGGATCACTTGTGTATTCTTCTTTATTGTAATGTTTAAGTTCTCATTTTCTAGTGATATATGTGATGTCGTTGTGAACGGATTCTGTCCTTCCTCCTATCTCAGGTTGCTCTTCCGGCATTGAATTTGGGTATATGCCCTAAATTGAACGTACTTAGCATTGAAGCACCGCACATGTTGTCACTCGAGTTGAAAGGATGTGGTGTTTTATCTGAAGCATTCATCAAGTGTCCTCTCTTAACATCACTGGATGCTTCTTTTTGCAGGTTATGTTATATCCTCTAGTTTTTCAATCATCCTTTTTCAGGTTTAATGTCTGACATTATTGTGATTTGTGGTTTGTTTGTTCAGTCAACTCAAAGATGACTGCCTGTCTGCAACAACTTCATCTTGCCCACTGATTGAATCTTTGATACTGATGTCTTGTCCATCCGTTGGTTTTGATGGACTTTATGCATTGCGCTGCCTTCAAAGTTTGACTGTGCTTGATTTATCGTACACTTTTTTGACGAACTTGCAGCCAGTGTTTGAATCCTGTTTGCAACTGAAGGTAATTTGTAAACCCAGTCTGCATGCATCAATTTCTGATTTATCTATATCCAGTTCACTGCAATTAATGTACCGATTCATATATCTGTGCACATGCATGCATGTGTGCTTGTCTTTCTCTATCTCTCAGTGTCAGGTCCATTTGTAACAATGTATGTTTTCACTGGTCTGCAATTTGAACAGCCTAACTGGCTATTAGGGAGTTTTAGGATATTTTTCTATTTCATGAACGAAATGTGACTAAGCTGGTTCAGCGGTTTCACCACTGGAGCAAGGTTGATATGAATAGCTTTTGCTATTTAATAAGCAATTATTTTTCTTTAACCTCACTCACAAATTAGGCACCTAGAGCAGTGGATTTCTCTTCTGTTAACCGTACTTCTACTTAGCTACTTTGTTCAGGGAATTTTCTTCCATGAATTTTTGGCCCTTTCTATGAAGATCTTTTTTTCAACCTCTTTATGTTGAAGGTGCTAAAATTACAAGCATGCAAGTATCTTGCTGACTCATCATTGGAGCCTCTTTACAAGGAAGGTGCTCTGCCAGCACTTCAGGAGTTGGACTTGTCTTATGGAACCCTCTGTCAATCTGCAATTGAAGAGCTTCTTGCTTCCTGTACGCATCTTACTCATTTGAGCTTGAATGGCTGTGTGAATATGCATGATTTGAATTGGGGATGTAGTGGTGATCGGTATTTGGAGTTGACAAGCATACATAGCTCACCTGCCTTGTTTGCTTATGAGACTGTGCACGAGCAAATTGAGCTTCCAGATCGTTTGCTGCAGAACCTCAACTGTGTTTGTTGTCCAAATATAAGGAAAGTTCTTATCCCACCAGTGGCACGCTGTTGTCATTTATCATCACTGAACCTGTCTCTATCTGTCAATTTAAAGGAAGTAGATGTTGCTTGTTCTCATTTAGGCCTTCTTAATTTGAGGTATGTATTTTGTTTGGTTGAGGTTTAAGTTCTCTATAAAATACATTGTCGTAAGTTAATTCCTCCATGCTTTTGAGTGTAATTCAGCAATTGTTCCTCTTTGGAGATATTGAAGCTTGACTGCCCTAAATTGACCACCCTCTTTCTTCAGGTATGCACAAACTGTCCATGATTGAATTCTGTGGTCCTTATGTAGATAAACTTTATCACTGAGGGGTATAGAGAAATTTTCTTGGCCCCATTCCTGACTTTCGGTTGGATAATGTAGGAAGTGACATTTATAAATTGGGAATTATCTTCATTTTTTAAAATTTATGTACTTTCATGAGGGAACCAATTGATGAAATTTGCATTAAACTTTTGTGAAGTCCTCTTAACTGGTGTAAACCCAAATGACCACGTTTCACGTGTAAAGTTTCTGTGTGTCATGAGAATTCATGATTCTTCGAGAATGCTTGCCAACATGCATGCTTCAATTCTACCATTTGTTTGGTCCTTTCCACACGAGGAGAGCATGCATTGTTTTTTGGTTCAGCTGCTCCAATCTGACGCAAATCTTTTCCTTGTTCTAATTGGATCAGTCCTGTAACATTGAGGAAGAGGCCGTTGAAGCAGCCATATCTCAATGTGGCATGCTGGAGACTCTTGATGTACGTTCTTGTCGAAAGGTGAGTGCAATTTTTTATTTAGTTTCCTGGTTTGGAGTTCTTACCATGTTTCCGTGGCATAACTCATAAATGTTTGTTTTTGTCGATAATTATTATGTTGCTTACATGTTCACATGATTGATTTTTTTGCTGTGCCTTTTATCAGATAATAGGCATGGGACGATTACGGGCAGCGTGTCCAAGTTTGAAACGCATCTTTAGTAGCCCGTCTCCTGCCTGATGTGAATAACCATTTTTGTCTCGTTCTTCCAGTGGGTTGTATTTTTAATCGAGGCAGCAACCTGTTTGGCGTGCTATTGTGTATTGTAAATAATCACCAATCTCGCTGATGTTTGCTCGGGTATATAGGTATTTCGTGTTGTAGCTCTATTCTAGTAATATCACAATAAATCGTTTTTGTTTTCTATATCGCCATTGTTGTTTGTCATCATATCCATATTGAGAGACTGAAATATTCGCTCCTTTGAAATTCTGTTTCCTTCTCTGTTTCCACTTCCTAGATTTTATCACTGTTGAGGGGTTTCTGAATTTGCAACCACTAGAATGGACTAGGTCTAGTCAGAATCTCTAAGATACGAACGAGGGCTGGAGCCTTAACAGCGTTGCTTTTAAGAAAAATGTTTTCGTGAACTTAGTTGTTACAAGCTGCTGAGACGCTCATCTTCATCACCGAAAGCTGCATTACCATTTCCAGCATCTGAAGCATGTTGCGCTGCCCGAAGTTCTGAGAAAAATGGAGAGAGGGCGGCCTGCACCTGTAAATTCGGCCACAGAAGTTGGACGCGTGTTGGGCTTGGCAGGAGCTAACGCTCTTAGACCAGATACAAAAATTGCCAAACCTCAACAACGTCGTTAATCTCTTTTTGTCCGCTTCCTAATAAACCCAGAACTTCATTCACTTTTTTCACAGTTCACAGAACGACAGCCTCACTTTACAGATATCCCAAACCTTCATCATTAATTGAGCTGTCCTATTTATAATCACAGTAGAACAAAGTTTGTTCAGTTAATTTGGTTTGGTTGAATTTATTTTTAATATAATCGTGTGATAATAAATTTTAAAAAAATATTTAAATTATCCTTAAAATAAAGTAAATAACAGCCATCTAAATTAAAAGGTAGTTTCTAACTAAATTACGAAGCTCTGTTCTCTTGAGGCAAAAATAAAAATAAAATAAAAAATAAAACGCAGGTAAAACTCAGTTCCTGCCTTGAGTAAAAAGAGGAGGCCAATCCATAGCCAAATCCAAATCCAAATCCAAATCGAACGAGATAAAAAGGGTATCACGGTAATTAAGAGTGGACAGAACACGAAACTCGGGTCAGACCCGAAAACGCAGTGGGTGGCATGCTGTCGGCAATTTGCAAGTGAAGTACCCAAAAAGCAGATGTGAAGTGAGCAAACAACATAGCGAAGTAGACATTTCACTGATTCATCATCCTCTGTTACATTTCCGATCCAAATCTCTCTCTCTTTTAACAAAATCTGCCCCTCTGCCAAAAAAGAATACAGAACATGGCTGCATTGTTTCTTCTAGTTGCTTCTCTTCTTCTCATCGTCTCAGTTTCCGCCACTTCTCACCGTAAGCCTTACGCTCTCCCCTCCTCCTTTCCAACTCTTTTTAACTTGTTTATTGCAGAAGCGAATGATCTTTTGGTAAGAAATGTACCCAGTTCCATATTTTGAGCAATTCTTTTGTAGTGGTTGATCTGCTTCTATTAGTATTGGAAAATCTGTTTCTTTTTGTTTGTTTGTGGGTGCTTTTGTTTTTTCGGGGTTCTTTGTAGAATGTAGCTACTAGTTCTCGAGAGTTCATTGATTTAGAGCCTTTCCATTGTTGATTTTCTTTGTTGGGTTGATTGGAGTTGTGCAGATTTTGTCTAAAGTCGGTTGCTTTTTGTGGCATTACTAGATCTCTGGTTTAGACGAAAGTCTACTTCAATAAAAGCTTGGAAAAGTTTTCTGTTTTCTGAGATTTGCTTCTATTTCAAGAAGATACGGGGAAACGGGATGCAGATTTGATGTTGAGAGGTCTGACATTCCTCAATTCTTGCTTTAGCAGTAGTCAACTTTACTGATCCTGGTACAATGATTTTGGTTGATTAACCCTGCACTTGCCTTGAAGGGCAGGATCTTGTTTGGTTGCATATTTAAGGTTGTTGTTTTCTGATTAGGCAGAGTTTTTCATTTATTTCCATATTGGGGAATTTATCCTTCCATGCCTGATCTTGCCTGAAGTCATTCTGGTGATCCTAGAACTCCCCTTCTTGTATGCACATTCCATGTTTCTGCTTTTGTCTCCAAAGGGGAGATGCTACCTTGATTCCACTCTGCCGTGGGAAGTTCAATCAGAAAATTAATGTGATGTGGAAGGCATCAATGAAAATCTTTTAGCAAGTTAACTGGAATGTGGAAATTGGAAGAAGCTTAGGAGGAAAAAGTTCATTTCATAACCAAGTGAACAGCAAGCATCAACATTTCATCATAGGATCAGATCTGTTAAAGAGTAGTAGTTGCAAGGATTGTTATATCCTAACTGCATAGTTATTTTGTTTTCTTTTACCTTTTCTTTTTCACTTCTGCTCATTATAGTTGAGCTCTGATGAAGTTTCTTTTGCTTATCTTTCATAGATGTGGTAAAAGTGACCAATAACCCTGCTGAACAATTGGTGGCCGTGCTTAATAATAATAGGACCGCAAATGAGGAATCATCCCTCTACGACAACCCGGGCCTAGCTTGCCTTGCCTTGCAGTACATAAAAGCATACCAAGGAGACTGTGGTGCTGTGGGAGGTCCCGATGCAAAGAAGCCTGCTGATTCTGAATTTGCCGAAACATTTGCTCCTAATTGTGGTGTCTCGGTCTCATCTCTCACCCCAATCACAGGCCGCTTACTCGGTTGCCAATCCAAATATATTCCTCCTTCCGAGGCATTCTCAGGAATTCTCATGGAAAACAGCAAGAGCTTGGAGATTCTTTACAACAAGAATCACACTGAAGTTGGGGCTGCAGCAACTGGCACTGATGGCGGGGCTCCCTACTTTTGGTGCGTGTTATTCAGCAATGGTAAGAAGAACAGCAGCTTCGTTTTAGAAGGCAGCGTTGCCAAGGTTTCGAGGCCAGGATGCTTTAGTGGCGCTAATGATGAATGCAGCGGCACTAATGATTGGCCTCGCCCTCTTAGTCTATGGCTGTATGCCTCAGCTGCCTCCATTGCCATGGCACATGTTTTTAGTTTGTAGACCATTTCATGACCATTCAGCAATTGAGCTATTCTTCCACTTGTATTGATTGGATAGCCTCTGCAATTCGCTCTTTCTGCTCATAGTTTGTATACCATATTGACTGATAAGATTGCAGAATGCCATTTATTTTTTTCTTCATTTGGTCCTCTTCATTTGTAAAAATCTGTTAAATCTCTTATATAATGGATATTGTTGAAGGTAGCAATCTTGAAATGTATGCAAAGAAAGAGGTGAAGAGGCTGGCCAGTGGCTGTGAATTGTATTTAATACCATCCTAAGGCGGTGACTCCAGCGGTGGAAGGGTTGCGATTTAAATGTGTACACGACGGTTTGAGGTCGAATCTTTACCGGGGTTCGAATCCTTTGCGATCTATTTACATTTACGTGCATTTGATCTGGAAAGGTAAGTTTTTTTAAAAAATATTTATTTATAAAATGATTATAATAAAAAAAGGCAAAACAAAAAGAATTTCCTAATCGGTCCGTCTTCAAAAGGCAAAGGATCTTCTTTCCCTTTTATAATTTTTTGTCTCCCCTTTAAATTTATGATTAACTGATTTTCTCGAGAAAGGAAAATAAAACTTTCTCGGGAAAGTGATTGAAGAATTCTCAAATTACACACCACCAAGTAAATCGAGATGGATTTGGGAATAGAAAACGACGAGGAGGAGGAGGAGAAAGAGAAATCGAGATTGAAATTGAATCTCGACCTTAATTTAGCGCCTCCAGGTGACGAACTAGGGTTTCCGTTTCAAGATTCCAGCTTTCTCGAGAAGCAAACAGAAAACGATCGAGCGCGATCGCGATCGCGATCGGCTCACGACGCTGAAGCGAGCAGTAGTTCTCAAGGTGAGAGAGCAAGATTCGATGACAGCACAGCGAATCTTGATCTCGAGCTTAACCTTGGTTTGGGGGCTTTTAACAGGACCCTTCAATTTCAAGCGCCGATTTCGGACTTGAACGTAAATTTGGAAGATTGTGTAAATTTGGAGGAGGTTCCAAGACAGACTGAAGAAGGGAGAGGAAAGAAAAGGTTTAGGGTTAGCGAGTACGTGGTGCGCGAATTTGCGCGCGCAGTGGCTGCTAATAAGGGGAGGGGCGTTAAAGAAGTTAGTGAGAATTTGGGTGATGATCACGAGCTTGGTTTGTTTTCATTGGCAGTGGAAAGGATTAAAAAGAGGAATGCTTCAGTTGGTCTCTTTGAATGGAGGCCTAGGCCTAGAGAAGGGAAGAAACCCAGATGCAATGCGCCGAAACTGGTGGACGTTAGCTTGAGGGCTCTTGCTAAACATGCTGATGCAATTGCCTCGCTTGAGCTTATTCCAGATTTTTTAAGGCATAGGTTAAGTCAGGAGGTGGGGGATCGTAGGAAGATGGACGCGCGATTCGTTGAGCTTCTTGCTAGGGGATCTCCTACTGAGATCCGCGTGAAGGATGCTTCGCAGTTAACAGAAGAGGATTTAGGGAAGATCTTCGAAGATTGTAACACTCGGTGCTTGACTGTGAGTAACTCCGAATATTCAAACCATTTCTTGTTCAAAATTTGGAACCAAATTTCTTTGAAGTGGCTCACAAGTTATTTATTGTTATGGTTTTTAGTATCTTAAATTGGTTGTATTGGGTCAATGAAAAGAACATCATATATAGTAAGTCGGCATGACATTAACACTGTCGGTAAATCCTGTTGTTCTTTGGATCTGGAGACAGGTGCTGCAACTTGATCTTTGTGGACAATGTATGACTGATCATGTATTACATAACAACTTAGCCAGGTCATCAAATAGATTTCCTGCTTTAGTTGCCATATCTCTGAGAGGTGCATATCGTTTATCTGACAGTGGGTTGACTGTCCTGGCCAAGTCTGCTCCTGCATTGCAGTCTGTAAATCTGAGCCAGTGTTCCTTCGTTACATCTGATGGCATCAAGTTTCTGGCTGGCTGTTTCGAATCAACGTTGAAGGAGCTGTATATAGATGATTGCCAGAGTATTGATGCAATGATTATTTTACCTGCATTAAAGAGGCTCAAGCGTTTAGAAGTGTTGTCAGTGGCTGGCATTCAGACTGTTAGTGATGATTTTGTCATCCAAATAGTTGGAGTATGCGGCATCAATATGAAAGAGCTTGTTTTTGCTAATTGTTTGTAAGTTTTTGGCCTTGTTATAGGTTACTTTGTAGTATGAGTTGGAGCGAATCCAACAATTGCTTAATTTTTGTGGTCTTAAGTCATTTTTGCAGTGAAAATGGGTGTTATAATTGCTGCAGGAAATTGACTGACCTATCAATTAAAGTCGTCGGCAAAACTTGTCCCAGATTATGTGCCATTGACCTTTCTTACTTGCATAATTTGACTGATTCAACAGTTGAATATCTAGCCAATGGTTGCCAGTCAATTCAGAGTCTCAAACTCTGCCGCAATGGTTTCAGGTTTTATAACTGCAAATCCTGCATCTGTTCCAGCTTCATTGTCACATTTCTTGATTGAATATGAGATTATGATACATTTATTACAATTTTCTTCTGACAAAGCTAGTTTCAATTATGATAAAGGTACATGCAATATAGTTGGCTAATAATATCTAGTATCTGCTAAGGCTAATAATGGAAGTTTTCTTGATATTTTTTAAGAAATTTTTTTTCTCTCTTTCGTAGGATTCTTATTGTACATTCACTATATTCCACCAGTTACATCATGAAAGTGGTTTGAATCTCTCCTGAGTAATCTAACTGTAGAAAGATCTATATTTTGACAGTGATGAAGCTATCGCTGCTTTCTTGGAAGTCGCTGGGCAGACTCTAAATGTACTTTCACTGAATAACATCAGTAGGGTGAGACATTATCGTGCCTTGCTTAATTTCACTCTTGGCATTATCCCTTGTTTCTTCTTCCCCTTGCTTAAGGCCTTAACTATGAATAAGTTGTCTTTCATGGTGATGTAAGTTAATCCCCTTTCTAAATGTTTTGAAATTAGAAAAAGCTGTCTGGCCTTATTTAGATCTTTTATTAATGAAACTATTGAAGGTTGCTTTAAACACTGCTGCATCAATTGCCAAAAGCGGGAGAAATTTGTTGATTTTGGACTTGTCTTGGTGCCGCAAATTAACGGACGAGGCAGTGGGACTGATTGTTGATAGCTGTCCATCGCTGAAACAGCTCAAACTCTTTGGATGCACTCAGGTATACATGCCCAATACCAAGCCATTTTCATTCAAAATTTGGACTATATAGGTCTCTGATGAATTTTCTATGCTGCAGTGAGTGCTACTGCAGCATACTGAATCCAGAAAATTTTGCATTCATCTTTTTTGTATACTTGTGTCAGTCTCACAGATATGAAGTGATATGTGTGTGTGCATGTCTGAGTTGATTTAACTAAAGAAACTTGTGGCTCTGCCAAAATACCTTATTTGAGAAAGAATTGGTAATGGACCAGAATACCAGATATTTCTCGCTTTTCAATATACTCTATGTTCCATGTTCTTCTTCCATCATCTCATCTAAGAAATAGAATCAGCATTCTCGTTCTGGTCCATGACATATGTGGAAATAACACGAACCAGACAGTCCTATGCTGGTTTTTGGTCCACCCAGGATTTGGTTCAGAAATTGAGGCCTGAGCATGTGCTTTGACAAGTGAGAGAATAGGTGTGTACCACATTCGCATCATATTTATTATGGTCTTTCTCTGTGCATTCTTGACCATTCCAGGCATCACCAAACCACAAATGAAGAGATTATGTATCTACCGATACAGTGGGAATATCAGTAACCCACACTAGTAGGGTACATTGTCAACTCAGCATGAAGCAATTGAAAATACATTAAAGCAAACGGTTGTAACAAAGCACACTATTTATGCCTCACAGAATCTCAGATTTCATTAATTTCACCATTCTGGCGGTGGAAATTTTCCCTCGCATTGGGGTTTGTGTGCAACATTATGGTTATCTATTGAAAATTTATGCATATTATCATTGTTGCTGTGGAAACTTGGGATTGCTATTTTTTAATCATATATCACTTGCCCTCGGGACATCACTACTTACCAGCAACCTAAGTTGGAAGAAAAGGTAATACACGAGTGTTTTAAATTGACATGTTTTCTTCCATTTTGTGCAGATCACAGATGTGTTGCTGGATGGCGTTTCAAATCCCCAGGTGAAAATCATTGGATGTACATCAACA
>STGP01014516.1:0-15949 GCA_004918865.1 Caryocar brasiliense | reverse complement strand
GCGCAGAGCATGTTCGGTTGCTGCTGATCACAAACATCGTCGTGGAGATGTGATTTTGCTGGGATCAAGAGGAGATAGATGACTACAAACAAGAAAACAGAATCGAATCAGGTAATTAAATGATTTCTCCCAAAATGCAATGCAAATTTCTTCCAAGTTCTTGTAAATGTACGTAGCAAGATCATGAGTAAAGTAGGAAAGATATTCGCGCCTTAATTGATTCTTGTGTTGTATAGGGAGACGTTGGTGCTCCCGCACCCTGTCCTCCACCACCGCCGCCGCCACCACCGCCACCACCACCGTCGCCTGATCATCTGCGTATTCGTGATCCCAATTCGGTAGTTGTGCCATTTCCCCCTCCCTCTTTTACTGAAATCATTGTCATAGCATCATCGTAATATTCTCTTTTTAGATATCAATTCTCTTGCAGCTCGAAATATTTTTGAGGTTCTGCAATTGGTTTGTTTAAGCCAAGCAATATTTAGGGAAATGTTAGATTGGAAATGTGTATTTAGAGAATAGGAAGGTATTTTTCAGCCACGCTTCTTTTTTATCTTGGTATGTTTTGCATTCTCTGAAAGATAGTCTGCATTGCAGGTATTAAAGAGTGGACCTCTTTTTATATCATCCAAAGGTGTGTTTTTTAATTTCTTGGGTTTATGTAATTTGTTATGCGTGAACAATGCTAGATGTGGGAAAAGAACAACGTGTATTTTTTTTGTATTGAATCTTCTAATGGCAGCGTAATTGTTGAAAATGTTGTTTTGCTATTATTGGAGATGGTAGTAAATGAAGATGAAGGTGTCTTTATGGAGGATGTGGAGTCCATTTCATATTTGTTGGAACTTAAGCAAGATATTTCTCGTACGATTTTGTGTTGCAGATATCTAGGCCCATGGCAATTGTATCTCATCCTTTAGATGACACTTTCTTTTTATTTTTGCACCCAATCTAATTTGTTATGTGCACATATATGGTCTATGTTCACTATCTTATCTTTTTCTTTTTGTTGTAACTTGTATCACGAAATTATAAAGATGCATCTCTCACCATGAAATTATAAGGATGCATCTCTCACCTCCATTATGAGGATCATTTCTAGTTCCATAGCTTTATTCTGTAATTTTTCTTTTTGTTTGTTGTAGGAATTGGATGGACTTCTTGGAAGAAGAGATGGTTTGTCTTAACACGAACTTCCCTGGTTTTCTTCAGAAGTGATCCAGTATGTAGTTCTGCAGACAGTGAAAAAATAATGTATTTTAAAGTTCTGCACATCTGTTCTATGATCAATGGCATCAAACATTACAATTGTGGACATTTAGTTTTCATCATGCTTGTTGCATTATTAAGGTTGTACAAGTTTAATCTACCATATCTAAACTTTTCAGAGTGCTATTTCTCAAAAAGGGAGTGAAGTGAACTTGACCCTTGGTGGTATTGACCTAAACAATTCAGGCAGGTTGGCTTGCTTTTTTGAATCAATTATTTCATAGCTCTACTTGAAGTTGTTTCCATGAATAAATTGGGACTAGCATACTAACTTTGTAAAACTATCTTTTAATATTCTAGCGTGGTTGTCAAAGTAGATAAGAAGCTCTTGACTGTTCTCTTTCCTGATGGTCGTGATGGACGAGCCTTCACTCTCAAGGTGGTTCTTTATTCCTTCCCTCATTGTCAGCCCTTTCCGATATCAAATTTTGGCAGCATAATTTGCATGAATGAATAATATTCTCTAGTTTTGTGCAAGATTCAAGTTTGAAGGAATTTCTAGATAATCTTTCAAAAATCTTCATTCTCATTACCTAAAGTAGCATTAGGGGTCATTTGGTACTTTTGGGTTGAACTGTAAGAGTGACTAGTTTAAATGTTGGCTTTTTTGGTGGAACAGAATGGCTTTTCGCTTAAAAAAGGTGTGCTTCTTGTTTGTTAAATGCCTTTTGCACTCAAATAGCAAAATTAAAAGCTTTTTAGAAGTGAGTGATGCTCTCTATTGTTATAGCACCCAACTACATCGGCTTTTACAAGTCTATCTAATGACCCACTCTATTGTATCAGTCAATATGATTTGTTCGTCTTTAGATAATGCAGAAAACTCTTGAAGTGATGTGTTGAGAAAGTATTGACATCACCAGGCTTTTATCAACAGTCAAGCTAGCCTATGCATTATTGACATTATGTTTGGAAATTTATACTCTGTCAAACCCAATAAATTCAGGAAAGCCAAGAAAGTCAGAAGTTGCTAGCCTACCCAGTATGTCATTTATAGTTCTTCAGCCGAAGTGTTGGTTCTGGTGGGAATCACTAGGGAAAATAGAATTGGTTACTTTGTTTTGTATCTCTATCAAGGAGGCTTGTGGGAAGGACTTACGATATTGACGTTTGGTTCAAGTGGAAAAAATTGTAAAGAAGCCAAGCTCTTGGCACTTTATCAGGCGAAAATAAGATATAAGAATTGGTTACTTAGAACTCTTTTTGTTTAGTAAAATTGTTGCTTTTATCATTGTTGCAGGCTGAAACATTGGAAGATTTACACGAGTGGAAGACTGCTCTTGAGGATGCTCTAGCACAAGCGCCAAGTGCTGCTCTAGTGATGGGGCAAAATGGTATATTCAAGAACGGACAGGTTGATGCAGCTGATCCTGCTTCAGAACAGTGTATGTTTCCAATATTATTTGGTTTGGCATCAACATTTTAAGCAGTGCGATTTCTGTATGTGTTTCTTTATAGACTCAGAACAAGGATTCAATTTTTCATAAATTTTTTGAGAAATTAGAATTTAGTAGGCAACATGTCGAAGACATTGAAGTTTAGGTGACCTAGTGGTGATAATCTTTTCAGATTGCTTTTTAAGAAGTTGACGAAAAGCCTTGGGGCATTAAATCTTTTATGAAGTTTGGACTTTGAATCTTACTGTATCTCATTTTCCTATGCATTGAGAATTGTTTTGTTTTGTTTTTTTTTTCCTTCTGTAGTGAAGGACAAACAGCCTTCAAAATCTTTGGTCATTGGCAGACCAATTTTACTGGCTTTAGAGGATGTTGATGGATCTCCATCTTTTTTGGAAAAGGCTCTTAGATTTGTGGAAGAATATGGTGAGTTTGTTTTTCCTTCTGCACTCTTGTTTGCAATCTCATTCCAGTAGCATTTTACAGAAGTGGCTTCTGTATGCTGCTGAATATAAAGGATGCTTTTCCATTGCATGAACTGAATACATCAATCTAATGTTTGAAAGAATATATCTGCATGTATGAGAAAGCATTATTGCCAAGTTTTTTTTTCTCTAGTGCATAAGGATATGAGATCTTCTTTTTCCTTTTTTTTGCTGTGACTTTTAAGAGATTTTCACTGTTCAATAGCCCATAAGCTGCAATGAGAATGGCTGCTGCAATTGTTTCACTCACATATATTCTTCATTAGTGCTCCCTTCTTGGATTTCTGGAATAGGATTTCAATTTTGCTATAGATTAATCTTACTGATCGGGAAGTCCTGTACTTGCTTCTTAGTTGGCTGAATTTAGCCTTTTAAGCCTTGTGGTTTGTGACATTCTTTTTGTACCCCCTTCTGGTCATAAATATTCTTTTGCTGTTTGGTTGCCGGATCCAACCATAAAATTTAGCTCGCTTTTAAGTACTCTTGATGCTTATTTGCTGTGAAGTTGGATCCTAAAGTATGCTTACAAGTCTTTAATTGTGATTTGGCTTAACATAACTCTCATCAAGTGTGATAGTCTATCATGAATTTTCACGATGCCTTAGAGGAACAGAATTAATTTTTTTTTCTTGTTGAGATTAATATAAGAGGGATCTGACAAGGATGATATCTTAAATTTTCAACTTTTCACCTTACTTATTTTACCTTCACTCTTAAGATAATCTTGCACTCAAGGGTTGATGGCTATTTTACCTTGGGATCTGATAATCTGGAAGAATTCTTACATTGTTGGCTAAAACAGGTCATTAGAATCTGATCAACTAAAAGTGTTTAACAGGAATCAAGGTGGAAGGCATCTTGCGGCAAGCTGCAGATGTTGAGGATGTCAAACATCGGATTTGGGAGTATGAACAGGGTTTGTTTATAAATATCTTTCCCTTTATTAAACAATTTCATTTCTCTGGTTTGTTTTCTATAAAATACAGTTTCTCTAGTTTGTGTGTCTTGTCACATTCCACATTTAAAATCAATTTTGACTTATAAGTTTGAGTAGACTTCTCCTTGAATTGCATTGCCTGATATCTTTTGAGAATTACGATGTCGAAATAGTAGTAAAGTAACAAAGCGTTGTTGCTTATAGAGTGGTAAACAAAGGGAAGCATGCTGTGCGCTAGTTTTATATATGGTAATATTCTTTGTAGTTACTTTCCTAGCACTCATGTTTTATGTATCAGGAAAAACTGAGTTCTCTTCAGATGAAGATGCACATGTAATTGGTGATTGTATCAAGGTATTTGTTTCTTCAGTCATAGCTAAGTGTGGATTCTTTTGTGTTGTCTGTACTATACTCTTAATACAGTGCTTTCTTGTTCATTGTTCTCACAATTTATCAGTTTTTTCTCCGAGAGTTACCATCATCTCCAGTCCCTGCATCTTGCTGCAACGCACTACTTGAAGCATTACGTAAGTTTGCTGTTGTGCATTGATTTGTGTTTTATTTATTAGCAACCACATGCATTTTTTGATATGTAAAAGACTGCAAAAAAGATGTGAATATGAACCATCACATTCTGTGGAAACTTTGTTTAATCAGTCCTCAAATTGTGTTCAGTTCGCAATCTTTTACATTTTTTAAGCATAAGATTGAGAGGCATTATATTTTCTGTTGGTTGAAATGAACGTGTTTTTGATTTCTGAATGTACTGGGCATTCATTTCTCTGATGACGTAGTGGACTGCAAGCATACATAATTAACTTGAAAAGTTCTGCTCTAACTGTTCATTTTTCTGTATTCTTCGCCATCTTAGATGTGGAATTACTACTATGTCTGTTTATGGGGTTACTTTACTTTGGTATACTCGAGATACATTAATTTGGCAATGCCTTTTCACAATGGTTTTCTTACTAGTTTTGGAAAGAAGTGTGTGCTTAGATGCTAGCTTCAGAAAAAGCAATTATGGGTTTGCTTTATTTTGAACTATTAGAAGCTTAACCCTAAAGATGACCTGACGCCGAACAAGTGTGGTTATTTTAGGAGTTTTATTTCCCTTATAATTATCAGTAGATAGTTTTCTTTGTAGTTTAGGTTATCTTTTATTTGCCTATATAAAGGCTTGCTGTTTTGTCACAATTCAAACTTGGCTTCTGAATTGAATTTAGAGTTTTCAGTTAAGAATATAGGATTCTTCTCTCTTCAGATATATAGGGATATCTTCGTTCTTGGGGTACGGGATACTTCAGGGTTCTTTCGGAGTCCAGGGATGCTTGGTTTCCTTCCTACTGCAGAGATACTTGGTTTCCTCCCTACTACAGGGGTACTACGCGTCTATCTTTGTCATCGTTGTTACTCTTAATTTCTTTCTTTCTGTCCTACATGATGACCTCAAGTGGACATTTGTGCTTCAGAATTGATGAAAAACTTCGACTGGTTTAAGGATGAGTTTAATCCATCATCTCGTAGATTGTTCTTTCTGATTCTCGTGCTTGTGAATTGGAGTGCTAAAGGGAAACAAAAAACAGATAAACAAATGAAGTAATAAGATGTTTTGTGATTCACTTTAAGCATTTGAGAATGTGTTGTATATGGTTGTTGCATTTTTCCAAAAAGTTGTGTCTGCAGAAACTTTGAATTATCGGCTCATTATCTTTTTAACCATTATCTGATAGCTAAATCTCACCGTGCTTATATGTTATACTGAATAATTTTGTGGAACCATTCGAGGGAATTTGGTTCAGCATTTAATTCTTGTATGATAACAACATCTGGACGTCTTCAATTGTGTACTTCTCTTCATACATCAGTTTTCTTTTTACTTTTTTATATGCATTGTTTGATGATTTGACAATGATTAGGAACTGATTGTGGCAAGAGAGCTAATGCCATGCGGACGGCTATATGTGAAACATTCCCTGAGCCAAACCGCCGCTTATTGCAAAGGTAGGTGATGTATCTTTGCTTACTTTTGAGCTAGTGAATCTTGCTTTGCTTAGATATTGTCCCTTTGACATTTAAGACTAGTTCTACTGTTTATTTTTTATTTTGATGAAAGTGCCAATTTTTCTTACATTATTTGTAAGTATGATGTCGTTGTCACCATTGATCTTGTGTGAAATTTTATACTAGTGCACTTGAATTTATCAGCAGTCATTCCCTACTTAAGCCCATGGCCAGAAAGATGCTGAAAAAAAAAATATATATCGTGTATTAGTATTTCTAAAACCAAGGACAAGTCAATATGTCAGTTTAGTGGTCGAATGAACTGTTGGGTTTCTGTCACCAAACTTGCCATGAAGTTCAAATATATCATATGTGATTTTAGATGAAATGAATTATTATCAAGGAAAAGTTGTTTCAAGTCTACAATGCAGTGCTATTGGGATGAATGTCATGTTCTGATGCTTGTCAAATGTCTGTAGGATTTGGAAAATAGAATTATTGATATTCAGGAATTACAGGAATTACAGCATGTCAAACTGCTATTTCTAAAGTTTGACATCATTTATGCCATATACAGTTAACAATCTCATGTGTGTTCCATAAAAAATAAATAGATAAATAAATCTCATGTGTGCTTGAGAACAGGAAGAAATGAAAGCTACCTCACTTTCCTTCATGCCTGACATCCTTCTCACTTTTATTGAATATTTCTCTCTCTGTTCCACTTGCTTGCAGTGACTTTGAATTCATTTTGCTTCATTTCCCCTTCTGTTCAGAATTCTTATGATGATGCAAGCTGTGGCTTCCCACAAAGCTCAGAATCGAATGAGCACTTCAGCAGTGGCTGCTTGCATGGCACCTTTGCTTCTCCGTCCTCTTCTTGCTGGTGACTGTGAGATTGAACCTAATGTTGATGTGGGTGGTGATAATTCCATTCAGCTTCTACGAGCTGCTGCTGCAGCTAACCATGCTCAAGCTATTGTTATAACATTATTGGAAGAGTATGCTAACATATTCAGTGTAAGCTGTAGTGCTTATTTCCATGCTAAATTCTCTTACATGACTCTAACCATCACACAAACACATAAAATGTATTTAAATTGGAGGTAAAACTCACTGTGTTGGATAGAAGTTTCGGAAATTTGAATGTTAACTTTAAATGATTCTTTTCTAGTATAGTTTTAAGTGAAGTGAATGTTGATTGATGAACTGTCATGGACATTATAAATTTGGTTCAATAAATTTTTAAGTTTTTCACTTTATTCAGATGCCAAAAAGTCATTTGCATTTTTGGAGTCCATCTACTGATGAAATTGGTGTTGATATCTTCATGATTAGTTGCTTTTTGTTTTAAGTGGCAATTACCTCAGATGATACATTGACTAAGTGGTATAAGATAAATGCATTTAGAATAAACCTTGGAACAATTTGGAGACTTTGATGCACAATCAAATGAGAGATGATATATGACGCAGTGGGTGTTGCTAAATGCAATTATGGCATAGGTGTGGTTTTTCTAAACATTGAAACATCAAAGTGAAATATTTCTGTGCATTATCCATATCATATTGTTTTCTTTATTGAGAATAATTGTTGGATTTGCATTCTCTTAGTCCATAATTTGTCTGCAGGAAGGTTCCATGTCCCCAGGACTATACACAGACTCTGAGAATTATGGAAGTGAGGATGAGGAGGTGACTGATGATGATGAGTCGTATGAAGATTATGACAGTGATTATGCATCACAAGTTTCTGGTGCATATACAGATGATGATGTTGACGATGCATCAAGTGGAATCTGCACTGAGAGTGGTTATTCTGATGAAGATGCACTCTCTGACAACAAGGTCATTCTTCTGCATAATATTTAAACATATAGTATGCTAAGAAGCACATCTGCACTGCTGGGAATATGCTTTATCTGGTTTATATTTTCTGATTCCAATCTTACGCTGTGGACTAAAATGTCATTCTCTTTCATTTATAAATCTTTGTGATCCCTTAGATTTTTGCATTTTACTTCTGGAGTGTCACTTGGGTTGAGAACACTTCTTCACAAACTGAAGAGAATTTTATTGTTTTTATTTTTTGCTGAGGAGGTTATATCCCGCCTTTCAAATTGACTCACTGTTGTTAAATTTAAGTCTACTGAGTGGCTGCTGGACTTTTCACCCAGTTTTCCTGATGATTATTGTTAATCTCTCCCTAAGAAATCATGCTTTACCTATTACAAACAGTTTTTCAGTTCACGTACTACACCTTCTTGGGACTGTTGCAGGAATACTAGTTACAGTACCTGAATGACAGATCATTTATGATAGCCTTACATACCGCACAAAGTATCCAACCTTCCCATGCACTTCGTGACAGAATCAGCAAAATTATACACGAGTGGATACTTTTTAATTGTTCTAGTATCAGTCAACAACACCATTAAGTTTCAAAATTTTTATGTGCTTAGATTTTTCCTTTGCATAAGCCAGTGGGCTTTATTAAGCCATTTTCCCATTAGATGTTAATTACTTGATGTTTAGTCTTAAATGCAGCTTTCTGGGGACTTATGTTGCTCAGGACATGCCACGAAATTTGATGAAACATCTTTTCGAGAATGGCAAAATGAAATCTTAAAAGGACTTTTGGTTTGAGTCATATTTCTTTCCCTTTTATCTTATAGTTCTCTCCCTAGCAGCCCTTCGTAACATTTCCCATATTTCTTTCTGTATTCTCCACTTCTTTCTACTCTAATTTAAGCTCCGCGCTTGTGGTCCAAAATGTTTAACCTTCTGGTGCAGACTACACATGATTGGTTTTTTTCTCAATCATAATTCTTTTTTCTCCTCTCCTCCAAAATCTAATGACTTGAAACCTGGCAGGTTCAACCTCACTCAAGTGAACTTCACTGAAGCCATTAGATTCGATCTTTGTTTGTGCGTGTGTGTGACATTGTTTCTACTTTCATCCATATTTCTTTCCCTGTATGATTTTTGCAGTTTTTATCCCCTTATTTGTTGTTATGAGATGGTAGAGCATTGACTAGTCGTCCCTTTTTCATGGCTTAGCTTCTATTTAATGTATCTGTTATGTGTCGGCCCAATTGATATGGTTCTCATTCTCCTTTGTTCTTGATTTACCATTAGAAAATAAAGAGGAAGATGCATACTTATACAAGTCCTTCAAAGATGCAGGACTCTGAGGAACTTAGCTCTGGTGCCAAGTTCCCTGAAGTAAATAGTGATTTGGAAGTTGAACAGAACTTGTCATCAAATTCAGTTAGAACTTCACTGCCTCTACACGATCCCTTGAAAAAGAGCTGCAATATTCTGGAGCAAAGAAACAATGATTTGGAAGCACATGCAGATGGGTCTTCAGTACAGGACAAAGATAGAAATAAGTCTGCTGGACCAGTAGGAGATGTTTGTATCATTGAGAATTTGGAGAATGACCTAACAGGTCACAATCCACCTACATGCATTCAGAAGTCTATGGTCATATCTAATGGTCCTGGTCATGGCACTAGACGTCGCCATGCATGGGGACGTACATCTGTGAGTATATGTTCTATAGATGCATGATGTGGTTTGTCATTTCTATAAAAGTTGTTCCCTCACAATTGATTTTCAATTGTTTCTTTCATGCAAAAAGGAAACTAGAATTTGCTAATTATTCCTTCTTAATACTCTGAGATTGTATTGCAGCTACCATGACCAAAGTCCTTTTTCTTTCTTTTTGGCATGCGTACAGGCAAAGAAGAATCTATCGATGGAATCCATTGACTACCCTGTTGAAGAGGAGTAGGTTTTGCATATATCATGTCTAAATGTTCCATTTAATTTACCTATTTTACGTCTTCATGACCATTTCACTAGTGTGCAGGTTGGATTATAACTTGTTTCAACTCTTATTTTCATTAATGAAGAAAATGATATTGCTTGTAGTTTAAATGGAAAGACAATTGATATAGCTGCAACAGGTCTTTTGCAAGTCAAATGCAGAGAAAACATTTACAATTTTATCGAACTTGATGAGAAAGATACTAACAAACTTCAGAAACTAAGCTGTAATTAGTGGAACATTAAATACTCTAAAAGTAGTATAAGTGGAGATTGAGTTTGAATGTGGAATCTAAAACATAGTTTAGTACGAATTGGTTTTTTGTGAAGGTTCTAGAGAATGCAACTGCCTCTTCTGTAATTTATTTCCTTTCCTTCCGAGAAGACGAATGCATGGATGTGAAATTAATGTGTTAATGTCTAAATAATGTGTTTTTTGTGGATTCTTGTACTTGCCTGAAGTTTCTGTTACCCAGTTTTTGTTGTTATGTGGTGGTAAAGCTGCTATTGTTGCTAATAATGCTATTCTTCTAGAAGTTTGAGTTTATAGTTAGTATTTCTTGTCCTTGCACAATCTCGAGTGTGATTTAATCATTGCTGCAGACACTCCTTATGTCAACAATTGATATATCTTTCTGATGGACTGGATGATGCAATTATCAAACACATTGTGTTTTAGTTCTTGTTTCATCTTCAAAAATAGTGATGGAAGAATTTTGTAATCAATTGTAAATTTTTGTTGTAGTGGTGTGAACTGTTCTTAATCGACTTGCATTTGATATTTGATCCTGTATGTAGAGCTGAAATCCAGAAGCTGGAGGCAAGTAAAATTGACCTGCAAAACAGAATTTCTGAAGAGGTTGGAAGCTTCAAACGATGCTTCTTCCTTGATTGAATGTATGAAGTTTTCTAAACTTCACTTTATTTCATTATATAGGTGAAACAAAACGCGGTTCTGCAAGCCAATTTAAAAAAAAGAAGGAATTCGTTGCATGATCGCCGTCTAGCACTTGAGCAAGATGTATGTTCCATATTGGAGACTTTATTATCCTCTCTGTTCTTATTAGTTCCTCTATTTTTTGTCATTTTCCACATCCGAGTTGGTTCATGGTACACTGGTCCAGGCAAGCACAGATGCAATGTCAAATTTTTCAGAATTGGTACAATGAGTATCTTTTTCTGGTCATGTTGAATAATGATAAAAATTTGCTTCTATTGCTGACAGTCCTCAATATTTCTGAAAGGAATGTTTATAAATTTGTAAAAGTGGTAGTTTCTGTAGATCTCAGGCAGTTTGAGCGAGAGACAATAAGTTTCCTTTGTATGGATCAATAGGTGGTCCTCTGAAGATCAGCATATGACTGCTACTAATGCCTTTATTTTTCTTTTATATCCATGATGTCAATGCAATTTTTTTTTTTTTTCTGTGTTGATTCATGATTTGTACACACTTTTTAAGTTTCGCTTATTAAATTGTTTGATGCTGTTAAAATGATTTTTGGAGTTCCTTTTGTTGACTTTGGTGAGGAAGATGCATTTATGACTGAATTGTATTTACCAGGTGAAAAGACTACAGGAACAGCTGCAAAAGGAGAGAGATAAGAGAAGAGCTCTAGAAGCAGCACTTGAATCATCTCAGGGACGGTGGCCTATTCCAGATATAGCTGATGAAAAAGTTAGTTTATTTTTGCTTTTATTAGTAAATATTTTTCATTGTGGATTAAATAATACATTCTCAATTCTGGTAATTTGTGCTGCAGGTGAAGTTAGACCTCAAGGAAATAACTCAAGCAGAGGCAGATGTTGCCAATTTGGTGCAGAAAATTGATGATCTGAGCTTGCAACTTTATCAACAGCGTGAACAAAACTGTGGTTCAACAAATGAGTTGAACTATCAGCCCAAACGCCCATTAAATCATCAAGCAAAACGGTATGTTCTTTGGAGATTGAGCCGTTCTACCATAGGGTATAGAGCCTTGTTCATGCTTCAAACAGCTGGGGGTGTGATGGGGAGGGCTATTTAGTTTACTGTTTGAATTGTATTTGTCTCCTCCAAAACAAAATCCCAGATATTAAAAGTGTTCGGTTGTGTGCATGTGTGATCGGTTGACATGTCTAACATAATCTGGCTGCAGGAAGGATAAACAAAAGGATACCGAAGCTGCTACTACCTCCCGTCTTTTCGGAAAGTCTTCAAGTAAGGTAAATTCATTTTGATTGTAGCACCATATTTGTTGATAAATGAAAGTTCAGTTGAACGTTTTGTGTCTGTTTAGTTTTGGATAGGCTTCGCATGCATATTCTCTTAGCATTGACCCACAAATTCTGTTCATGGTAGAATCTGAAACCAGCCAAATCTTTTCTTCCTTAAACATTTTTAATATCCAAGCACTTGTGTAACTCTTGCTGAAAGAGGAGGATAAACTCATAAAAATATATTTCAATGCTATTAAGCTAAGAAATTATGGAGTTAAACCTTAATTCTAAGAGAGTCGTGTGTGGAAAGCTTGGAATAAGGTGCACCTTTTCTCTATATTTACGGGAAAAGCAAGCTCCTTTCAGCACTTTCTGATGGTCATAAGTTTATACCTCCACCACAGAAGTGCAATGCTTAATCCATTTATGGAAATATTTAGATTTGTGCGCGGCATTTCCTAAGCTCAAAATTAAATTTCGTCCAGAATTAGATTGGTAGATAAACAAAGGACTTTCTTTCTTAGTAAGCTAAATAAGCTTCTGGACTGGCAACTCTTGCAAATGTAGAATCTCTTTCAAAATGTGCATTAGACTAAACCATGCCTTTTTGGTGATGTTAGGAAAGGTCTGATACAACATCTTCATCAAACGAACAGATGCCACAAAACCAGCAGCAGGATTCAGCACGTAGCAGCAACTCCAAGTCTACATCAAAAAATTCCAGGAGGTCTGATTCTAAAAGTGAGGTAGGTCATTAAAAACTTTGAATGTTCTATGGGAATAGGGGGTCACTCTATGCAAATCAAATTATTCTACTGTATGGTTTGGTCGGATAATGTGGTTTGTGCATGATAACCTTACTTTTAAGTAACAAGTTGGCTAGAGCATTACATTTCATGCCCAATATTTAGTTTTAGATGTATTTATTCTGCCTGACGCAACTGTGTGCACTCTAGGGAGCGAATTCCACAGCTTCCGCACTGACCAAGTTGACGACCCGACTCAACTTTCTAAAGGAGCGACGTACCCAGATTGCAAATGACCTCCAAAACTTGGACAAAGGCCGAGTTTCAGGTAAACCATGCCCCGTCAAAGGCAGAGGATCAGAAATCAGCCAATCGCTCCAAAACTTGGAAAAGCGCCAGGGTTCAGAATCTCAATCTGTTCAAAATCCAGAAAAAGGTGGAGGATCCGAGAGTTCCCAATCGTTCCTTAACCCGGTCAAAGGGCTAGGAACAGAAGGCCAATCACAGCAAAACACAGAGGGTCAATCCGTACACAACCTAGATGATCCGGACATACGAAGATCTGAAGGCCATGCATCCAACAATGCAGACAAAGTCCAAGGACTAGGAGACTAGACTGCAGTCTCCCCAAGGAGAACAAGATAACGCTGCTGCATGACCAATCATTTTGTGCATATGGAAAACATAGTATTCTCAGCATCATTTTGCTTGAGATGGATCACACGATGCTTAGTAGCTCGACTAGCTCGTGCGCTGGCAAAGGATTCAAGTTGTCTGAAGATGCTGAACACCGCGTTAGTCAAGGATGTACATATCAACCATCTCCTTGATGTATGGTATGAACTTTCTTTAAGGTAGAAGTGTTTGTAATCAGGCGCTGATTTTTTGTCGGTCCAAAGACTTTTGTAGCGCTGTAAGGTCTGTCTGGTTTTAGCTGTTATTTTAAATCCTAGGCTATATTTATTATTTAAAAAAATTTATATAAAAATAAACTTTTTAATTAAAAATTAATTTACCAAATACACTCTAAATTGCTAGTCTAATCTAATGGTGACCTCCAGCTCTGTATCAATTCTCATATAATTACAAACTTTTTTTCAAAAAAAAAAATTTATTAGATAATTTTAAATTTATAATTAAAAATACAAATTTTTAACTCAAGTTCAACAAAAAATGGCCAAAATAATGAAAAAAAGACTTTATTTGCTAATTATCAAAAATAATATTAAAAAATTTCTAATGTGTTCGTGATCATCAATTAATGAATAAAATCGAGGAAATAATAAAATTCCCCAATTAAAAATCCTTAAGCAGCTTCCTAATCTGCTCCAGCGTCACAAACAGAACAACCGTAAAAGGGCCCTGCCTCGAAATCGTAGGTACAAAGCCCTTGTAGAGGGCCATGACCCCTTCCGCTCTAACGGTCTTCATTGCACAATCCAGCGCCCCACTATATGGCGCCGTTTTTCCGGGCTCCACCTTCATATTCATAACCCTAGTTTTTATGACGTCCACCGGATTCGACGCAACCGACGCCACGAATCCCGCCGCGAAGCTGGCCGTCACGTGAGTCCCCAGACCGTCCTCCATCACGCCCCTCGCCAGGATCGACTCCTTGATCTGATCGTACGACGCCAGCTGCGATGCCGTCACGATCATCGCGCGGTTCACCGTCAGCGACGACCCGCGCCACAGGCTGGCGACGCCCTCCTGCTTCGACATCCGCGCGATCGCGTCCACCACGCCGCTGTAGTTCCGCCGCTGCGCCGGGGGGAGGCGGCCGTCGGCCTGCATCCGCACCATCGCCACGTCGGCGGGGTTCCCGACGGCGGCTCCGATTCCTCCAGCGATCAGTCCGGCGGTGATCTTGCTCACCAGCGGCATGCTGCCGGTGTCCGGATCGGTCCACTTCTTCTTGAGCACGTCGTAGAGGCCCATCCGCGTGGTGGAGTACAGCGTCTGACGGAGGACGGTGGCGGAGACGCCGGAGAATAGCGCGGCGGCGCCTTCGGTCTGGAAGATCCGGACTCCGACGGAGATAGGCCCAGCACGCGGTGGCGGAGGAGGGAGGTTAATGGCAGAGGCTGCGGCGGCGGAGGAGTTGAGCGCGAACGCCGGGCGGAGGCTGTGGCTCAGTTGGGCGGTCGGGAGGGCCTCGCCTTGCAGCTGCATCCGGACCTTGATGAGGTCGAGCGGGTGCGTCGAGCAGCCGGCAACGATCGAAGCAATGCCGCCTTCAACAAAGCCTTTCACTCCCATGGTAACTAACTAACTCGGTAACCTTTTTTACTGTATTTTTTTTCCGTTAGTTTTTACTGTTTCGGTTAAAAGAATGGAAATTTGGGTTAAAAATAGAAGAAGTTTGTTTTTGAAGTATATATTTAGAGCCAGTTAGGGCTCAAGTCGCTGGAGACAAGGAGGTGAGAGTGGAGGCTAAAGGCAATAGAAGAAGAGTGAGGTACACAAGGCCTTTGAGACATATGCTAAAGCCAAATATGAGAAACAAAATTAATGGGTTTTTCTCCTTTTTATTGGGATGGTTTTTGGGAGAGGATGGCTAGAGAGATGGAGAGGGAGAGGGAAGAAAAAGGGCAGTGAGCAGGAAACAGAATAGGAAGGCGAAGAAGGTCCTAGGTGACGTCTGGACGGAGGCAAATACGCGGGGTGGAGTGGGGTCCACTGTTGCATTCATGGCCTAGAGTCCGAGGAGGAGACACGGACAGGTGTCAATCAAAAATTTCTATTTTTTCGATACCGAAATCTTAAAAAGAGATTTTTTTAAAAAAAATATTGGTGTTACATATTAAATATTAAAAAAATTATTAATATTGGGAAAATACCAGAATATAGAATTTTTTTAGTTCGATATTTACATATAATGGTTCTCTAGTCATCCCGTTACTTTTAAGAAGGTTGTTGTTTTGCCTTTTTCTGTGCCGGCTTGACTTTGAAGCCAATTTAGGTTGTATCTGCTTAACTTAAGCCGAGGCTCTTTTTTTACTTTTCCTTTTATAATTTATATGTATTGTTTAAATTAATTAGTATTTAAAAATTATATTACATTTTAATTAATTTAAAATTAAATTAA
>STGP01014513.1:0-13066 GCA_004918865.1 Caryocar brasiliense | reverse complement strand
TAATTATTAAAAATTAAAAAAAATTGTGAATAGCTATCCGTAGTAGAAGAATTTTTTAAAAATTATAAAAACATTTTTTTTTTAAGTTTATGGACAGCTAAAATTGTAGTTAACCATATACTCAATATGGATTGAGTCTACCTAATAAACACAAATAGGAGTGGCTCGAATTCTTGGCAAGGGGACGTCAGCGTCAACACGCCCCTTGGATAGCTTGATCAAGCCACAACCGTTGCTTAAATCCAGCAACCTTAATTCCCCGATCCAACGGTCACACCCAAACAAAATTTAAAATTGCCAAATCCAACGCCCCACAAGCCCCACTCAACTAGCCGTTACACAGAGCGTCCAAATCCGGTAACGTTCACATTTTTTTAATCTTCTTGTTTCATTCCTTCCTCCTTCCTTCAAAGATCAAAGCACCCAAATCCCAACAAGAAAGGAGAAAAAACGCATCTCTCTCTCTTTCTCTCCCTTTCTCTTTCAACCCGGTATTTTGTTTCCTCATCAAAGAAGACAGGGAAAGAGAAACCCTTGTTTTCTTTGGTGCTACTTCTGTGTTTTTCTGTGAAGAATTTGATCTTTTGGCGATGGATTTGGGTGTCGGGAATCCTAAATCAGCAACTCCAATGAAAAACTCAAATGGGTTTCAATCAAAGTTCTCTGAGAATTCAAATCCGAATGTTTTTTCCCGTTCAAGCCCGCTCAACAAATCTGCAAAATCCCAGAAATCAGCATCGTCGAAGAAGGGTCAAGTGATCGGCCAAAACCCTGTTGCTTTTTCGCCGAGAAACAAGCTAAGAGAGAGGAAGTTTGTGGTGATAAAGAAGAATTCAAAGAAACAGAACGTGAATCCAAGTAATGCGGTGGATTGCAAGTGCAAAGAAAGAAATGGAGGGAAGAAATGTTTGTGTGTGGCTTATAAGAGTTTAAGGGCTTCACAGGATGACTTTTTCAAGGTCAAGAATGAAGAAGTAGAAGAAGAGAAAGAAGGATTTGATGAAGAAAAAGAAGAAGAAAGGGCCTTTGAAGCAAGGGGTGGAGTTGAAGAAGGAGAGGAAGAGATGATTGAGAAGGGTTTTGGATCGGAACAAGAAATTTCAGGCGAGATTGAGCGATTAGGCGGAAATGCTAGAATCAAGAGAAGGAGAGCAAAATTGCTCGAAGAGGCAAGAAACAGTGTGCCTGAATTTGGGAGAGTGATGCACTTGGTTAAGGCTTTCGAGGATCTTATGAAGATACCGAGTTTGAAAGATTCGGATAAGAATGACGAAAAGGAGGAGGATGAGGAGGAGAAGGAGGAGGAGGCTAAGGAGAGTAGAAAGAAGGCAATGCAATGGGCGTTACCTGGATTGCAGACTTCTAAAGTGCATGCGACTCAAGAGGCCTCTGTTTCTTCTGCATTTTCATTGCCTGAATTCCAATCTCCTGAGCTGTCTGAAGCACAAGTGTCTTCTTCTTCTTCTTCCTTCTGCCCATCCGATATGTTTCTGACTCCTGAGAATTTGGGTTTGGATTCAAGGTTTTCTGTTTCCTCTTCTGGGGATAGCAGTCAAGGAAGGTTAGTAATGTTCGCTGAACTGACTTTATTGAACGTGTAGCTATAACCTGTACTTGATGATTTAGTATTCAGTTCCTGATTTAGATTTGTTTGGCAATTCTTGTACATCATAGTGTTTCCAGAAGGACATCAAATGGAGGCCGAAGCCATAGAAATGTAAGTTCTTTTACCGTCCTTTTAATTGTTTCTCATGAGACTTGAGAGGCATGTTTGTGGTTTGTGATCTTGCTTGAATTCCAGAGCTCCGAGTCAATGGGAATAAAGGGAGGGAAGACATGGAAGAAGAATAAACAGCTGAAACCCACTAGCCAAATGCCATTTAGGTTGAGGACCCAGGTAGGGAATTTTTTTCCCTTAGATGAGAATTGAGCATGATTTCTGGTGTCTCAACGAGTCTCACGATGATTTGTTCTCAATATAGCAAAGGGGAAGAATGAAGGAGGAAGAATTCACGAAGAAGATACAAGAAATGGTGACAGAAGAGGAGCGGATGCGCATTCCAATAGCTCAAGGCCTCCCATGGACAACAGATGAACCAGAGGTGAAGCCTTAAAACTTCTTAAGCCATCCATAAATCTAAACTCTGCAACTTGACCTTGATCTAGTCATGTTTGCGCTCATTTTTTCACTTGACATGGATTGGCTTGTGTAAATTTCAGTGCCTAATCAAGCCTCCGGTCAAGGACGTCACCAGACCTTTTGATCTTAAGCTTCATAGTGATGTACGAGCAGCAGAGCGTGCCGAGTTTGATCACCAGGTGATTCTTTGATCAATACCAGAATTCTTTTGTTACGCTGTCACTAGCTGTCAACATTCCCTTAATAAGTAGTGAAACTGATCATTCCTGTATTTGTTTGGTGTTAGGTGGCTGAGAAACTGAGCCTGATTGAGCAGTACAAGACGGAAAGAGACAGGCAACAAAAGGTAAATGGACTGAAAAAGTCGTCACATTTTGAACTATTGCACTGCGTTTTGTTGTGCACTCAGATTTGCCTTTTGCTTTTGCAGTTGGCAGAAGATGAACAAGTGCGCAGACTGCGAAAGGAGCTGATACCAAAAGCGCAGCCTCTACCCTATTTCGACCGGCCTTTCATTCCCAGAAGGTAAAAAAGTTTTAGTTAGTTTCCTCTTATCCAAGGATGTGTACTCAAGAATCCTAGTTTTATGTTGCTGGAAGTCATGCTGCCAGCTGCAGCTCTCCTTGCTGGATTGATATTCCAATTGATGGGATTTGTGTGGTTTCTTTGATTTGTTTTAGGTCGTCGAAGCATCCGACTGTGCCTAAAGAACCAAAGTTTCGCATGCCTCAACATAAGAAGATCAGGTGTCTGCCATTGGACAACATCAGCAGCACGTTCACTAACCAAGAGTAAAACCAGCACAAGATTGCAAAGAACTAGAAGTTGCGTTTGTCATTGATCTTTGTTCTTGTCATCCTTTTTTATCACCTTCCTCCCTCCCCCTCCAACATATCTACATATATATATATATTTTTTAAGATGTGTACAGGAAGGCAACTGATTTAGTTGCAATTTTAAAAACTTTGGTTTAATTTTTGGTAGTCTTAATAATAAAAATTAAACCAGACGAATAAATTGCTCAGATAACTTATTGTTTATTAAAAGAAAAAAAAAAAGTCTACAAAGGTTTCAAATTTTTAATAGAGGAAATTTAGAAAAAAATAAAAAAATATTTATGCAAATGGTATTTATTTTTTTTTTTTAAAAAAATTATTATATAATTTTTAAATTAAAAAATAAAAATTAATCAGTCAATTGGACAGCCTAAAAAGAAATTGGGCCTTATCAAAGCCCATTGGCCTTATCGTCAGGCCCAAACCCGAAACCGTAATAATTAGAGCCTCCAAAAAACACAAATGCCATAGAAACACAACCAGAAACCCTAGCTAACCAGATAGGGAGGCGTCTCATCTTTCGACTTCCTCTCAATCGCTCGCTGCAACCGCAAACGTGAAAGAAGTATAGAGGAAAAGATGGCGACTGCAAGAACTGTCAAGGACGTGTCTCCTCACGAGTTCGTCAAGGCCTATGCCGCCCACCTCAAGCGTTCTGGCAAGGTACCTACACTTGCTTACGCATATACGTACACTATTTCTATATGTACTCGTATGTATATTTTTATATCTGGTTGTGATGTTAAATGGGTAAATTTTTGTTTTTGGAATTTGATCTGTTTTGGGTCGTTTTGTTTTTTTGTGAATATAAGTAGTTTGAGTGATTGTTATTAAGCCTGCTTTTTAAGTGTTTCTATGTCTGGTTTGATTGGACAACAAAAACCCAGCTCAAAAGTGTGAGTTTAGATTCTTGTTAGATGGAGTCTTGACGTCTTGGAAGCATGTGTGTGGTTGGTTTAGGTCTTTGATGCCATTGGTTGGATGTTTGATTGGCATTAGCATTCACAGATTGATATGTGGGAATCAAGAGGAAAAAGTTAGGTAAATTCAAAATTTGTTTGCTTTGTATTAAGTTGTAGTCTGTCTCAAATAGAGAAGGGAAGGATATCTTTTTAAAGCATTTAGGAGAGGCGAATGTTTCAAAACAAAATCACAAAGACATTTTCTGAATTTGTCTAATCTTTTATGTGATATTTGTTTAACATATTTCCAAGTGAGTCCAGTGCATTTTTGGCCTTGGGGTGATTCAAAGGAATGTATAATCACATGATTTTTTTTGTTTCCAATGGATGCCTGGAATACTAGTGATACAAAGTCGCAATATAATTCTTGAAGTTACTATTGGCCTTTTCCAGTCGTTATTTGTTGGTATGCATTGTCAAGTTTTCTATTAGAAATTATTAACATGATGATTGGCCTAAATTTGTCATGACAGTGACTTGAAAATTTTGGACATCATTTAGCTTGTGGTATATTAGTGGCTGTGATTTTGTGGATGGAACTTAATTCAATGCTTTCTGTTGGAAAATAGATTGAGCTGCCCCCCTGGACTGATATTGTTAAGACCGGTGTACTTAAAGAGCTGCCACCATATGATCCTGATTGGTATTACGTTAGAGCTGGTAGGCCTCTCTCTCTCTCTCTCTCTCTCTTCTCTCTCTCCACAAAAAAAAGGAATGCACACATGCACAGAATTACAATGCATTTGGAATTGGCATTCAATGCTAAAATGTTGTGCTTATAGATTGTAATCTGATATTGATTGCAGCCTCCATGGCAAGGAAAATTTACCTTAGGGGAGGCCTTGGTGTGGGTTCTTTCCGAAGGATTTATGGTGGTAGCAAGAGGAATGGAAGTCGTCCACCCCATTTTGGCAAGAGCAGTGGTTCCATTGCTCGTCACGTGCTTCAACAATTGCAGAATATGGGTATCATTGATTTTGACTCAAAAGGGTGAGCTTTCTGTTGTACCTTGATCTCGGTAACAGCTGTTTGGTTTTCTGACTTTGTACTGTTGAGTACAATTTCTGGAGGATGGATAATGCCTCATGACCTATTTCCATTTTGAAAGTCAATTGGCATTTGTAGCAATGTTTCCATCCTTAACACATCATCTTATGTGTTGAGAATGCACCGAATTGATGATTTTTGCATATCATGAAACTCCTATGGAGTGATCTGTTATGATGGTTACTTGTGTTGTGGTGCAGTGGGAGGAGGATCACTTCAAATGGCCAACGGGATCTCGACCAAGTTGCTGGCAGGATCGTGGTGGCCCCTTAATCAATCGATGGTTGAGCTATGCTACCACACGCCAGCTTATTTTGTTAGTTATAGGTTACTACTTTTGTCCCATGGAGAGATACAAGTGCAGCACCATGATTTCATGTTATAGAAATTTGACTACAGCGGTTGTGCTCTTGGCATATACGATTTCAGTTGTGTTGCTTTCTTAGTTATTGACTTTTGCCATATAGGGGAAACAAATGTTGTTCCTTTTTTTGATGTGATTTATTTTTGCAGACTGAGAATTTTCAAACAAACTATATTACTTCCAACTTTAGTCTTGTTTATTAATCCTGGTAATTTATTGACTCTCCTTGCCTAGTGATCCATCTGCATGTTGCCTTAGAAAAATTTTTTTCCATATGATTTAATCTTTGAAGATGTATTTATTATTTTTAAAATTTTTTTTATTATTTAATTTTGAATTTACTTTTAAAAACTAAGTTTTTTAGTCAGACAGTAATTAAATCAAACAAACATATTTCTAAAGAGTATATTTGGGTCAATTGGTTCGGATGGAGAGTAATTAGAATTGATTTTTCAGGCACACTTGTTCTATGCTTGTTTCATACTTTTGGGTTTATGTTCTTCACATTGTTTTAGGATTAACAAAACCAGTTTTAAGGATCATATTGAATACATAGAGATAAATTGAAGTAGGCATAATTTATATTAAGAGTAGGAGAAATTTATTTTATCAAACTATGCTAAAATTTAAAGGGATGGGAGTTGCCTAACAAAGTTAATACCAGAGTGAATTTAGGATATAAATTGATGGTATTTACCTATTTCTTAGTATGATTTTCAAATGAGTTATTCAAAGTCGATTGCACTTTTAATCTTTCAAATGTTGTAATGTAATAGCTAAATTAAATTTTTATGAGATTAATTTGCTTGTTATAAAAAAAAAAAACATTATGCTAAATCATGTTTGGGGCTTCTTGTCTCTTTTTTATATTTTTTAATGTGTAATATACGTTAAGGGTAGTAATTTTTATATTTTAAAAGTTTATTATTGTAATTTATTTTTATCTCTCTTATACTTAATGGATTGAATTATTTATTTTTATTGTAGTTTTCGCATTTGCACTCTACTTTTTTTTTTTTCTCTTATGGTATTAATGTATAAAATTAATTTTTATTTTAAAAGTTATTATATACTTAATTTTAAAAAAGTATATAAATTTCTTTTTTGAAAAAATTAATATTGTATTAAACATTAAATATTATATTATTCATTCACTCAATTTATTTATTTATTTATTAATATAGTAATACGACGCCGTTCCTACTTCACCCAAGAAACGACCTAACTGCCATACATCACACACGCAGCTCCAAGCATTCTCTCTACTTTCCACCACTCTCCTCTTCTTCTTCTTTTTTCTTTCTTCTTTCTTCTTCTTCTTCTTCAACCATCAAACCCTACACACACTGACAAAGATCCCCAGCTACGACCATGGCCTTCAAGCGCCTCTTAACCCTAGCCCGCAGGGCCCACAAGCCACCCTACTCCATCCGATCCTCCTCCACCGCCGTCGCCGCCGCCGCCTCCTCCTCCCCCCTCCCTCCGTCTCCGCCTCCTCCTACGGCCATGATCTACGACCGCCTCGCCGAGGAGATCAAATCCAAGCTCAAAACCCTCGAAGAAACCGACCCAAGATTCCTCAAATTCGGGTCGCCCCACCCGCAACTCGCGGACCACACCCACGTCCTCGCCACGCCCGCCACGCGCGTTACCACACTCCCCAACGGCCTGCGTGTGGCCACAGAGTCCTCCCTCGCCGCGAAGACTGCCACCGTTGGCGTCTGGATCGACGCTGGGTCCCGGTTCGAGACTGACGAGACGAACGGCTCCGCGCATTTCCTGGAGCACATGATCTTCAAAGGGACGGAGAGGCGCAGCGCGAGGGACATAGAAGAGGAGATTGAGAACATGGGAGCGCATTTGAATGCTTATACAAGTAGAGAGCAAACTTGTTATTATGCCAAGGTTATGGATAAGCATGTGGATAAGGCCTTGGATGTGTTGGCTGATATCTTGCAGAACTCTAAGTTTGATGAGGACCGGATTTATAGAGAGAAGGATGTCATTTTGAGGGAAATGCAGGAGGTATAATTTTTGGGTTTTTGGTTGGCTTCATGGTAAAGTTTTGTGCTTTTCTAATGGATGAGAAATGGGTTGCATTTCGTCTGTCTTGATGTTGTTGTTGAAGTTTTGTGTCTTTTTTTAATGGATTAATGGGTTGTGTTTTGTTTGAGTTAACTGATTCAAAAGTTGTGTGCTTTTTGGTTTTGTGATGAAATCCTGTGTATATGTAGCTCAAGTTCATTTGATTTGATTAAGATTTGTGTTGGATAGTGTAGTAAAATTTGGGTTTTGGTGTTGAGGTTTTGTGGTTTTTTGATGGGTGAGAAGCGGGCCATGTGTTATTTGTGTTGATGATGCGGAAGTTTTGTGCTTTTGGTTTTGTTGTTTAAGGTAAGTGTAATGGAAGATCAGGTTTTGTGCGATAGTTGGTCTTGGTGTTACAGTAGTTTTTGCTCAAGCTTGTTTGGTCAAGATGTTTGTGTGATAGTGTTGTCTTGGATAAAGTTTTGTTCTCGTTTATTAGATTGGAATCATGCCTTTTTTCAAGGTGGTCATGTGAAATTAATGCTCTTTTAGTTTAACTAATCGAGTTTTGTGAGATTTGAAATAGGACATCCTTTTTTTAAAAAGTTGTCAAGTTCTGTTGGAAATTGTGTCCGTTTGCTCTCTGTGAGGTTGATATGTACCATAAGGTTGTTTCTTTTAACTACCAAATGGCAATTTCGATGAAATTTTGTGCTTTTCGACTGGATCAGAAATGGGTCATGTTCCTTTTGTTCTCCCTTGAGTTGGTGATGTGAGAATTTTTTTGCTTTTGTTTTTGATGGAAGAAAATCTTACAATTTTGTAGCTCTGAGTTTTTTGTGGCTGGTAGTCATTGTTTGAAGATTTGTTTGCTATGCTCAATCTGCTTTTGCAAGTTTGATTGGCTGAGAGATCTTGTTTAATGGAGATACTCGATAATTGTTTTGTGCTTTTAGGCAAGACTATTGTGCATTAAATATCATTGTTAAATGAACCTTAATTGGAGTTATTTGGTTTCTTGAGGCTATTCATTCAATGTTCTGTACTTTTTTTTTGGTTTGATATGAAGTCCGAAAATTGTCATTCAGCTTGTGAAGTTTCAACAACTCGTGTCACTACTGCCTGACTGGCATATACATCTTATTCAGGTTGAGGGCCAAACTGAGGAGGTTATTTTCGATCATTTGCATGCCACAGCATTCCAGTATACTCCTCTGGGTAGGACTATTCTCGGACCTGCTGAAAATATCAAGTCAATTACTAAGGAGTACCTCGAGAATTATATACAGGCACACTATACCGCTCCCAGAATGGTACTAAAAGAACTAATGGGCCCTTCTTTGTTTATTCATTTGATTTGTCACATGTTGTTGAGCCAATAGAATTGTTTAGCATTTTTTTCCTTTATTTTTCATTTTGTTGCACTTTCCATGAGGAATTGGTTAAGTTTTTGCCTATGGTTGTTTTCTGATCTTCATTTCAGGTGATAGCTGCTTCTGGAGCTGTTAAGCATGAGGAAGTTGTTGAACAAGTGAAGAAATTGTTTACTAAGTTATCATCTGATCCAACCACTACTTCGCAGTTAGTTGCAAAGGAGCCTGCATTCTTCACTGGATCAGAGGTGGGAGGATATATCTTGGATATTTCTGAGAATATGTCTATTTTGTTACTACTTACTTCCCTTCCTCTGAACTGTTGGTCTCAAATGAAATATTTGTATGGGAACTGCAGGTGAGGATAATTGATGACGATGTTCCAATTGCACAATTTGCTGTTGCTTTTGAGGGAGCATCTTGGACAGACCCGGACTCCATTGCTCTGATGGTGATGCAAACAATGTTGGGCTCATGGAATAAAAGCTCAACTAGTGGAAAGCACATGGGGTAAACTTACCTCTTTCCCCCCAGCCAACTTTAGAAAAAAGTACTGAGAAAGGGAGAGAAGATAACACGATTCCCTCATTGCTGGCTATTTAAAGAAGAGCTTTTAATCATGGGCTGCAATCATTCGAGACTCTGCTTTCTTTGGACATCAAATAAGTACATTAGTCTGCAGCCACAAATTATCATATCTGCTAATCCATACTAATTTGCATATTTGCTCACCAATGGAATTCCCACTTTGCTGTAACTTTATAACTGGAAACGCAAATGGAGAATGAGTAGTTTACCCTAAAGTCATGGCCTGCTTCAATGATTTTACCCTTTCCCCGAACTTGACGAGTCACAAAATTTCATTGTTTCAGTTCTTGGAAAATGTACATATTTACTGCTTTTAAGCACATTCATTTATTAGTTTTTAATCCTTAAACAGCTCTGAGCTTGCACAAAGGGTTGGGATTGATGAATTAGCAGAAAACATGATGGCTTTCAACACCAACTACAAAGACACCGGTCTCTTTGGTGTTTATGCTTCTGCTAAGGTGAGGTTATTCTTGTTTTATCTCAAGATATACTCTTATGTTTTCCACATCACGTTTCGAATGAAACATTGAGTCTGATGTTGGTCTTTCAGGGTGACTGCTTGGATGATTTAGCCTGGTCAATCATGAATGCAACAACCAAGTTGTGTTACCGAGTATCAGAAGCCGATGTCACACGTGCCTGTAATCAGGTAGTAACTGGTTCATGTTTTCCCATGAACTTTTGGTTTATCATTGATATTGGGATATACTAGAATGAAATTATAATATGTGAGGACACGCTTATTTTGAAATAATGTATTTGTGACAAGAAAGCATGCATCAATAAAATTACCAATTACCGTTCACTTGTTAATGCTTCTGGCTTGACAATTGGTTACAAGTGCGTGTCAAATTTGTCCAATCTGTTGATACTGGTGGTGGTGAATTTTATCATAACTTTATTTGCAATCCTTTGTTATGCAGCCTGATTAAATACACATGGGCTTCTTATTTCTCCATTTTTTTAGTAATATTCTACTGTTAATCCAGAATTTATAGATTTTGTGGGATAACAGTCTTGCTGGTAGGTGTTTTGTCAAACAACATTTAGCATTTTTTATTGTTTCGAAGGAAAGTGCTCAAGGTGGTGATTCAGCAAAGCTTCAGTTATATTATGTTTTCTAAGCAGTGGAATGGTACACTTCTAGTTTGTAATCCACTTTTGCCTCATTGTGCCAGAAAATATATGTGCATCGCCTTTAGGAAACCTGATATGTGATAATATATTCCCCTAAAACACATTTTTCTGTCAATCTTTTCCACTCCTTTTGAGTCTTCAACTGTAGGGTGCACAGACTTATCAGTTTGGTCAAGTGGTCATTATAAGTCCATGCCATTAAATAAACAGCCAATTGATTGACACTTTGTACGTGAACTCTATCAAACTCTTTCATTCTTACAGTAAATAACTCTTTAAAATATAGCATAAGCAAAGTTTTTGGGACTCATATACGGTGTTGACACTAAGTCGCCAAATGTTCATAAACCTCTTGATGAAGCTAGTTCCCTGGACCAACACATAACTTGTCTATATATTTTTTATTTGTGCTTATCCATATGGGCATCAATGCATCATTCATGTTTTATAGAACATGGAAGTGTCCTGGTTCCTGTTGAAGCTGTATATAGCATAGCCACTTATTTCTGTCTTTGGTTGCAGTTGAAATCATCTTTGCTGCTTCACATGGATGGAACTAGTCCCGTGGCAGAAGATATTGGGCGTCAGGTATGCCTTCCATTCTGGGTTAAAGGTCTTTTTGGTTTAGTTGATAGCTTATAAGGGTTACTGACAAGGAATTTGATTATGGATAAAAGAATAAAAAATTAAATATAAAAAATTATCAATAATCATCCACAAGGTGCAAACCCAACAGACCTGAAACTATTCTGCAGAAGTTGCAGGGGTGAATGAAGCTTCGTTTGTGTGATATGAGTGTCTTGCTGCAAAATGCAGAGACCATAACTTAAATCATAGTTGCATAGGTGTTTTAAACAGAACTGCTAAAGCATCAAAAGAGTTTAAAAATCACTGCTTACATTAATAAGCTTGAGACAGTTTGTCATGCTGTCCAAGTTCTGTTGTTTGGATTGGCAATCTCATATGTTGACAAAGTGGTTGGCCTTGACCCTTCAAAGAGTTAATTTGATCATTATCTGTTGCCGAATTAGTTAGAACTATGGTTTTTAATTCATTGTTGCTTGTTAATATGGGGATGCCGAAAGTCCAATGAATATTTGACAAGACCAGTATCCAGACATGTTGTTTTTCATTGCATTATGTTAGCCACGTGTTTTGAACTGTTAATATTTTGAAATTCTTTGAAATGTCTCTTTGCATACAATTTTTATTCTTTGAAAAACCTGTGTAATATAATATCTGCCAAGAAAAGACACCTTCTTTGGGAAACCTTATCTTTGTGGTTCATTAACAGTAATTTGTTTATTCGACTGTTTTTCAAAGCGCTTTTTGAAGATTTTTATACAGCAAGGATGCAACTTCATTATTATGCAGACTAATTCCAGTAGTTTGAAATTTGTTTGAAGCTACATCTTGCAATTTGCTGTGGTTGTTTAAATATCAATTATTATGGGTTACGGAACGTTCACTTGTATGGTTTAAATGGAACGTTCACTTGTATGGTTTAACATTCACATAGTGACCGATGATTGATTGACTGTATTTGAGTTAGTCTTGGTAAAGCTGATAAAAATAAGTTTGACGCAAGTTAAAGCGCAGCATAAGCTATTGCTACTAGTTACCTGTAAATTAATTTTCTCCTCACATTCTTCTGCTTTTGGTTGCAGCTACTCACTGTTGGTCGAAGAATACCATTTGCTGAATTGTTTGCTAGGATTGATGCCGTTGATGCGAGCACTGTTAAACGTGTTGCAAACCGTTTTATTCATGACAAGGTTGGAGCTATTCTCTACCCTTCTGATGCTCTTTTTGCCACTCTGACTGCAATTGTAGAATTTAATAATAAAATTTTGCTGAAAGAACACATGGTTAATTATGTTGGCTTTATAGGATGTTGCAATTGCTGCCATGGGTCCCATCCAAAGGTTGCCTGACTACAACTGGTTCAGACGCAGGACCTACTTGAACCGCTACTAGACTGTGAGCATTGTTTTTTGTTATTGCATCCTTGACCCTCTTGGACAGTTGAAACATGTTGTTCCTTCTACACAAGTCTTGAGAGGTCGTCACTGGAATTTGAATTCATTAAGTTTAGGTTTGAAGTTCTATAATGTTATCATTATCACGGGGTAATAAAATGTGCTGTCTTGTAAAAAATCGGCTGCTGCAAGGAATTTGTAGTTCGATACCTGAAGCCGAGCTGAAACTTGGTGCATTTTTTTGTCGATATTTTGAGTTATATGTAAAACACGTATAGCTGAATGGCGATGATTTTTCTGAGTACGAAGTATATTTGGGATTTGTTGTCGGTTCAACTACCAATTTGAAAGTACGCAGTCTGCACCCTCGTTGTTAGGGGTTGTGGTGGTCATGTAATCTCACCGCTGCATATGTTTTATGTTTCTATTGTTGGGTGGGCGCATAGATGCTAAAATGACGTTTTCGTCAGTCAGCACTTCAGATGTTTTTGTTTTTGTCGCCTGCCAGCTTCTATATGTGCCACGAAATTCCATTTTCCACTTCTATTAGCGTCGGAAACAGTGGTTTCCGTTCTGTAACAAAGTTAGTAGCTTCTGATATATATATAA
>STGP01014443.1:0-11190 GCA_004918865.1 Caryocar brasiliense | reverse complement strand
TATAGGTTCATTACATCACGTTTTACATAGGCTCTAGGGCATATAACTAACTCAAACAAGGGTGAGGATGAAGTGGCTTGGTTTCCAGCCTTCTCTTCTCTACACAAGGGTAATTCTCACTGTCGAGGCCAATAGTAGCCCAACACGAGCCTCTCTCTCTTACTGCCTTCTCTTCTCTACACAAGGGCAATTCTCACTGCCAAGGCCAATAGTAGCCTAACACGAGCCTCTCTCTCTCAGATGAAGGAAATAGTTTAATTTTTGTGAATTGTGGCTTTTTTCAGGAGCATTTCAGTCATTTCACGTGCAGATCTCAAAGGCATTTTTGTTTCTGCACTATTCTTGCTCCATAATTAATTTTTCCTCCTGACCTTCAATTGCTACTGTTTGAAGTACCAAAAAATGTCAAAGATATGAAAATGAGTGCACATTTTAATTCACATAGTAATAGTGAACAGAAGATTAAAGTAAATATGATCATTGTTTAAAAGCCGTAAGAGCACTCTGTAACTAAAACATGGTGTACTAAGTTACTTGTTAAAATTTTTGAAATAAAAAGTAGTAAAATATATATACTTTAAAAATGTTAGATCTAATCATAATTGGAAGATATGACTATATCAAATTATTAAAGATATGTGATTATATCAAATTATTAAAGATATAATCATATCTACATGATTATGGAGAATCAAATCAAGATCATTAGCTACAATTATAAGATTGACTCAATAAATATAATATTTTGATGAGATACTTCCTGTTACAACACATATCTTCCTATATATAAACCCAATATCTATACAGTTGAAGACACACAATAATAAAATCTCTTTTGCTTTTTTTCTCAAATTCTAACATGGTGTCAGAGCCCTACTGGATAAATTCTTAAAATTTGGCAAGGCTCATCGGCCTTTTACTAATTATGGCAAGAGGATGTTGACGAGGCAAGTTTAGTTAAAAAAAAAAAAAGATTTTGTCTCTCTACCGTAGTGTCTGCACCACCTTTAATCTGTCTCTTTAAGAGTTCTCTCTTGTAACGTTTGTTAGACACGTATTATTAAAAGTTCTAAAGTGACCTACACACGTTGGTGATAATGGCAGTTATTATTAGATATAACTGATCAGGTTATGGGTTGTTTAAAGGTATGCTACTTCCTTAATAGTAGGATGTGATAAAGTTTTTAATGAGTTAGAGTTTGACAAGGGGTTCTTAGCTATAAATACTTGGTAACCATCAGTCAGGCAAATAAAAGAAAAGAAATATAATGCTTCTAAGGAAATAAGCTAAAAGACTACCGTCAGTAAAATAAAAGGAAAAACACGTGAGTTGTCTTTATAATTTATTTTACTTGAATGGCATAGATCAAGAAGAGGCATATTTATAAAGTTTTCCGCTGCTATCTGAATTAGGTATATGCCTAAGCTAATTATATGTTTATGTTCTAAATTCATATAAAAGATCCTAGGATGATATTTAAATATCTTACATTGTGATATCAAAGTATCATATATGAATTTAGATAACCAACAAATAAAAATCAGATTGATATTAATTTGGTACTATTTTATTCTTGTTTCTTTATTGATCATCAATATGGGCTTTTGCTGAGAGCATGTATTTACAATAAAGCTTATAATTTGCTACAGAAACTAGTATGATGTTGTCACCTAGAAAATAAAAAATTTTGACCTAGATGTTGAGAAATTAGTTATATTAATGATAAATCTCATAACTCAAAAATGTTTGCTTCATTTACATAGAATATCCTTGATCAAGTTAGGCTCTCATCTGCGCTTGAAGTCAAATTACAGTCGAATGACCAATCATGTTCAGTGTGTTTAGTACGTTGAAGTCAAATAAAATTACAATTATAATTTTGATTTTTTAAAAAAAAGGTCGCCAAATTAAAAAACTTTAGACTTGGTATGCGATTCAACTTTGTACAAACTATTTAAAGGCTTTATTTGTTGGTCTTATAATTTAAGGGCCAGGATGTGGTTAACATAAATATTATCAAACATTGTCCAGGACATAATCGTATAATGTTATCTAGAAGTTACCAGAGGCAAGGCCCTTTTCACATTGTTCCCTTTTTCTTTTGACTATGGATATTTGGACTTCTTCGTAAGTTTAGTATTGAACTTTTTAGATGCCAAAACCTTTGTTAAATCTTCGTTCGTATTCTTTGATTAGAATTGAAATTGTGTAATAGATTGCTTGGAGCATTATAAACAATTGTCGATGTCTGCATTTAAAAAAAATAAGGGACCAAAAATATAAGATGTTTTGGTTTTGCAATCAGGGGACATCATAGTACCAAAATCTATTTGCATTAGCAATCGATTGACTACAAAGCCTGGGTATTAAGTTATGGTCATTAATTGATAAAAATAAATTATGACCAGGTGTTTGGTTAATAAAGTGACTTACTTATTTTGTATGATTTTCTTAAACTTTGTAATAGGATAAAAAAAGAAATTACATCTTATAATTGCCTATTTCAAAAGTTAATGCATGTTGTAATATAGAGAAAAATATGAAAAATTAAGTTTGAGAGTGTTTTGTTTGTTTGGATTGCCTGAAGGGGTTAGTTTTTCTATACTAAGGTATAGTATAGCCAGCTTCATGGATAGATATTTCATTAGCATGTTACATTTTTCTGCCGATAGGAGAATTTGTAATGATGCATCAAAAATTTCTACTTAGATTATTTTATAGTTTATTGCCCAATTACAGATGTATTGCATTCTTTAAATAACATAATATTATTTTATTTGTGATACATAGCCATATGTATTGACTAAAAATATTAAATGTAGTCCACAGAAAGTTCTGTATGTATTAGAATTATAAATTTCTATAATATATGCAATTAACGATAACATGAAATTTTGGTTATCAGATTATTTTATCACTGATGTGCATATAAATCATATGGTTATCCGGATTCATAATTAGATATTGAATTGATAATGAAATTCAATTATGAAATCTAAACTATGTATTTGCATTGTATTCTGTACATATTATTTGTGAAGTTAAAATATATCATATTATCTTATCAGTATATATTTGTGTTTTAAATTACAAAATTTGAATATTGTGTATCAACATAAGGGATTTGTTGATTTTGATGTTAAAGAATTTTTTAATTATATATCAACATAAGGAATTTGTTGATCATGATGTTATTAATAAAGTGAGTAAGTGTTATTATAATTTAAGATTAGCCGCAACGTCTTAAATATGATAACAATTACATACAGATTGTAAACATAATAACATCTTATGGTAAGAATAAAATAATTATCTTGCCTTACAGGGATGTATTTAATATACAGTGTATGATAAGGTGAGAAATTATGTGTTAAAATATTATTTTCTTAGGTCCACAGGTATGGAATTTGTATTTTAACAATTGTAATCTTTATTATATAAATTCAATGTATGTACACAACCTCCACCCATAGAAAGGTATAAATTTACAATAATATAAAATTAATTTTTATAAGATTAATATGTATATCTTGATTAATGAAGTTATTCCTTTTATAGTTTATAATGAACCTTCTCAAATTTTAATATTGTCTAATGACAATTTTCAGACCTAAAGGTAAAAATCATCTTGACACTAAGGTGTATTGATCTTGACTTAGCGCTTCGTGTAGATAAACCTCTATGAGAAAACAGCATATGATAAATGAGAGTGATTTGATTGCTTAAGTTTGATGCTTATAAAGTCTCATATTAATATGAGAATTAGAGGATCAATCACTGTTTGTGATAAGGCAACAAGTTTTATAAAAGTAATTAAAGAATGCTTTATACAATTTGCTTAAGTTTTTTGAACTATTGATGGTAGTCATTTGGTTTTTAAGGATTAAAATAAGCTTCACATCAATAGTATACAAAATTTCATAATATCATAACCTTAATAGTTTTATAGAAACGCTATTGTTTAGTACATATACCTTAAGATCAACAACAACAAATATAGATTATATAATACCTGCACTTAAGGATGCTACATGAGAATAAAAAAAATTTCTCATAAAATTTTGGATGAATTATTTTATGTCACTGACATAAAGATTCATAGAGACATGCCTCAAAAAACATTAAGGTTGTCTCATATAGCATTTATTGAAAAATCTTACAAAGATTCAATATAGACAATCATTCATCAATAGTAGCACGCATTATTAGAAGGATCATGAAGTATTTGCAAGAAACTAAAGATTTTAGGTTTAAATACAGGAATCTAACAATTTAAAGAGAACTAATTATTCAAATTCAAATTATGCAGGATGCAAAAACCAAAAGTTTATATCTGAATATCTATTTGCTTAAGGTGTTATCTCATGGATATAGCACAAGCGTTATGGCTAAGAAATTTTGTCATAAGTTTACTGGATGTACATAGTATTTCACAACCATTAAAGATTTATTATGATAATTTAGGAACAAATTCTTTTTAAAGAAAAACGAAAGTGGTACTTGAAACAATTACAACGACATAAAGTATTTGATCACTGAAGATCATATTAAGGAGCATACAATTACCATAAACATATAAGTACTACAGTTATGAACGTACATCATATGACTAAATGAATGTCGGCTAATTTACATAAGGATCATGTGAAAAACATGGGATTGTTATGCTCATTTTAGTTAGTTTTGCATTTGTAATTTTTGTTATATTTGAGATGAATTGTGCACATAAAGTTTTCTAATTTATTTCATCTTATTGATTTTGGACCTTATATGGAATAAAGTATAATAAAGAGTTTTCATTCAATTAAGTCTTTTCTTTAACACTGTAACATATGGAAGGAAGTTTTCGCACTTAAAGTTATAACCGTCACGATTCTTGTTAACAAAAAAGTTTGATTGAGTGGATTAAGAACCCATATCATTATGGTTTATGGCTATATACAGTTTTATCACCTATCTTATGTTGTAAACATATTATGGGTTAAGTGGGAGAATTTAGACACAAGTTATTAAAAGTCCTAAGGTGGCCCACATATATTAGTGATAAGGGCAAATGTTATAAGATATAACTAATCAGGTTATGTGTTGTTTAAAGGGATGTCACTTCGATGTGATAAAGTTTTTAATAAGTTCGAGTTTGATAATGAGTCCCTAGCCAAGCCTATAAATACCTGGTAACCATCAGTCAGGTAATTAAGAGAAAAGAAATATAATGTGTAACACCCCTAAGCTCTAAGATATTAATCCCACATCGGTTGAGAATAAAAAGAGAAAAATGTTTATAAGCCCAAGTTAGTCATAACTAAAACAACACAAGTTTGGACTTTTGGGTTTGAGTGGATTAAAGGGCCCATTAGCCTCATATTGCTTTAGTGCATAGCTAATTATGGGACAGAGATGTTATTAATGGTATCAAAGCCGCTGGGGGCCACCATTTGAGTGGTGCTTAGGACAAGCTATCTCTTGAGCTAAGGGGAGTGCAACTCATGCACTCACTCAGGCAAAGCGGTGTCTGACATTTGCAAAGTGCCAAGGGATGCTTGGCCCCAATTGTAAAGTCATGTGACGAAGACATTGCATGCTTAGGGGGGAAAGATTGTAACACCCCTAAGCTCTAAGATATGAATCCCACATTTTATATGCCCAAGTTAGTCCTAACCAAAACAACACAAGTTTGGACTTTTGGGTTTGAGTGGATTAAAGGGCCCGTTAGTCTCATGTTGCTTTGGTGCATGTCCAATTATAGGACAAGGACATTATATAATGCTTTTAAAGAAATAGGCTAGAAGACTATCATCAGTAAAATAAAAGAAAAATATGTGGATTTTGTTTATAATTTATTTTACTTGAATGGCATGGATCAAGAAAAAGTATATTCATAAAGTTTTCCACTGCTATTAGAACCAGGTATGTGCTTAAATTAATTATATGTTTGTGTTCTAAATTCATATAAAAGATCCTAAGATGATATTTAAATATCTTATAACATTATCATCATAATGTTATCTCCAATAATATTTATGATGTTATCAGTTCAGCCCTGCCTCCGTCCAGAGTTCTTTCTATTATAAAAACCTATTTTGACATTACCACTAGTGACATTTGTGTTAGTGTCAATGGTTCTGCTCTATTCCGATTAGAGCCCTTTCTTTGGTGAGGTGATTCTGCAGTTCACTCAACTTTGTTCCATTTTTCTTTAAAATCATCAACGGTCTTCCATTACTATCTAATTCACTAATCTTGGTTTCAAACTCAAATTAGCGTCTGTAATTCCACTTTGAGTTTTTTCGGGTAATATTATGAATATTTTTGATATTATTATATATTTTAGGAATATTCTTAATGTTATTTTACGATTATTCCTGTATTGTTTTATATGTTAGAAATATTCCTGATATTATTCAATCAGCAATTAATTTCCCTAATTACGTAGACTAACTATAAATATTTCCTGATATAATGTATTAACACCCATATATTAATCACATCCCTATAATATGTAAATTATACAATAATAAAAGCTCTTTTCCTTTTTCTCTAAATTTTAACCAAAAAAACATTATTACACTATTAATATTTTTGCTAATTATTTTAACTAAATTCTCTTTGAACTTTTTTTCCAAAATTTTTTTTTTTACCAATGCTATTTTTGAATGTCAGTTCCATTGTTTCAATCTTTAGTAATTGCTTTGTTTTCACTTATTGTATCTTCCGTCACCTTCATGTAAAGACTTACGTCACAGTCTAGTATAATGTTAGTTGCTTTTTCTCTTCTTAGTAAATCTACAAGCATCTCTGCATGTCTTCAACAAATTAATAAACACAATTTAGGACATAATTATGAATTTAACATTAAAAAAAGAAACAAAAAAAAGAGATGTAAAACAAGTTGATGAATCACCATATTTGTATCCAACTCCCTGGCATCTAGCAAAAAAATCCATAGTTTCCCTTATAGTCACGTGTGCTAAATGAAGATCATGTTGGCTAATATAGACAGATGTTCTATTCGGAACAAATTCCTCCATCTTGTGAATATTGTAAGTCTCACTACTAGTAACCTACAAGCCATATTATTAGCCTCCCAAGTTACCATTTGGAAACTTAAAAGCATCAAGTATAATGTTGATACAATTTATTTGCTAATACCTTTACATTAGCATCAAGTTTTCCGGCCAATGCTAGCAAGAGAGTGGTCTTTCCCAAACTTAGAGGACCAAATAGCGATGTCATCCTACAATTAAATGTGAGCATACACATAAGAAGTAGAAATGACTAGAGAATCTATTTGAGATTTCAAATTAACAGCCTTTATAATGATTAAAGTGAGTTTTTATCCAAGATCAAAATGAAGAAGCAAGGCAATTGTTGGGGACAAGTTGATTCCGCTGGTGAGGACAAATTGAAATAGCAATAATGGCAAAAGTAGTTAATCAAATTAATTTTCTATTATTAAATAAGTGACAAGGCAGTCAAACTAAAATATTTATAGAAATATTGAATGCTGCTTTGAAAAAGGATGATAGTCAAACATAAGATATGCATGCTTGATTAATTACTTTTTGAGTCACTACATGTGATTTAAAATATAATGATTAATTGATGTTGTAGTTAATATAGTTGCATGGATATCTATTATAAACACTCATGTATATCAATGTAAGTTATAATATAGAAAAATTTTAGTTAATATCCAAAAATAATGGAGAAATACTTATACAAGCATTATCTAAAATATATATATATATATTTATAGATGGCAAGATCAGTCGAGGGTCCTTAAGGGATGAAGTAATAAATACTTCTAAGTCTAATAAGAGGGATGATGTAGGGAGAGTAAAGGGAGGCTGAGCAGGCAGTCCTAGCAAGCTAAGCACCTAGTGATAGGTGATGGAAGATTAGTATATGATGGAGTAGGGGGTTAACGGGTGAATGTGCTAGAGTTGTATTTAAAGAAAAAAAGTGTAGTTTTAGAGAGAGAAGTTCTCAACTGGTTGCAAGGTAAGGATGAGCTAAAAGTCCTCAAGAATGGTTAAAGTGATATTTATAAGTGTCGAGAGTAGTGTGAGATTGTAACACGTGTTGTATGATAATGGGGCTGGCTAGGATGGTGACACGTGTCTCTAGTGCGAAGGGTATAATCGAGTGGAGCCATGTGTCTTAAAAGACAAGTGGGTGATGATTAGATATGCTAAGAAAAGTTAAGAAGTTAGGCCTCCTAACTGGCCCTGCTCCAAGCCCCTAATCTAAATCACCTTAAAGTTATCCCGTAAAAAAAGATTGACCCCCAGAGCCCATCACTATTCATTGGGTTCACTCTGAAACTAAACACTAAGTAGCCATCGGGCCAAAACCCCTAAAATATTCTAATCTTTTTCTATTGTGCTAAATTTTATTATGAGAGAATGAAGCAAAACCTTTAATTTATGATAAAACATAAGCAAAATAAAAACTTACTAAAACGCTCAATAAAATATCTCTTTTTCAATTAAACCACTGAGAAGGCAATAATAGGATAAAAAAAAGAAATAATTCAATATATGAATAATAATAACAAAATCAAAATAATCACACTCAAAGAACGCATGATATTTTAATGTGAAAACCTACAAATCCTCGGGCAAAAATTGTCAAACATAAAGCCCACTTCAAATCTCCATTATAATAAGAATCAAGAGTCAAAAATACATTTTTCTAGCAATACAGTAGGTAAACAATATCAAATCAATAGAAGAAGAGTGCATAAATCTTTTTCTCAAAACTAGTATTGATATTAGGTTTTTTTCTATATAGGAAGGGACCTAAAAACTAACAATTCGTTCCTTCTCAACTATATGGAGAGGTTTGCCATTTTGATAACCAAATAAGAAAACTTCTTGTACTAGCAATTTTGTGCTCGCCTTAATCTATACAAGGTCTTTATTAATTTGCACACACAACGTTATTTCTTTTCATTTTAGAACCTTTTGGCTGATCTATATAAATTTCTTTTTCCATCAAGTGCTTGTCTTCACCTTTAGCAACCTCATCACAACACTTGTGCTATCCCTTATTAGTTATGATTACATACTCATCAAGTGAGTACTTTGTAGAAGGTTGTCGATCTCTAGTAAGTCTCCAAAGTGGAATAATAAATTCTTGCAATTAATCATCAATAATCTCATTTACAAAAGCATCTACACCCTAATCATGATGGCCTTCCAAAGTATCATCTTCCATAGTGAGCAACACTCTCACAACTCTGGAAGTTGTCTTATCTGCCTTCTCCACTTTTACAATGGTCTAATCATTAAAGAACACCACATCTATAATTTTTGTAAGCTCTTTAGTAACTGGATCATACAACTTGTATCCAAATTCATCTTGACTATAAGTAAGAAAAATACACTAACATGTTTTACCTTTTGGAACATGCACAAATATGTAAATCCAAAGATAAGCAGGTGGCCGCAAGAGATATCCTTACCAAATTACACTTTGTCTAGAACATTATCCTACAACAAAATACTAGGTAACAAACTTAAATTATAACCCAGTATCGAAACAAAAGTGACTCAATTATGGAATTATGAGAAAATAGATGGAATTCTAGGATTCTTCCTTGGGGTAAATACTTATGAAAAAAAGAAATAATAATAAATTGTTTTGAATTGATTCCAAGTTAAGAAAGGATTGTAATGATAACTGGCTCGTCTTGCCGTGACCTTCTCTTAATTTGTCCTAAAAGGACCTAGACAACGTAGCCTTGGAAATTAAACTTTTGACTCTCTTTATCAATCTTCTGTTCATTCATTCAACTACACCATTAAGCTGAGTTGTTTTAGGAGTAGTCCTCTGGTGTCTAATACTCTATTGCTTACAATATTTATTAAATAGTCTATAATATTATCTATCATTGTCGATGTGGATAAATTTTAACTTTTTCCATGTCTGCCTCTCAACTAAAGCTTGAAACTATTTAGACACATCAAGCACTTGGTCCATTCTATGCCATGCTACCTCTTAACTAAAGCTTGAAAGTATAAATCTAATGTTTTTTAAAATGATGATCAATAAATATAACAAAATAAAGTGCTCTATCAAGTTATTGCACCTACATAAGACCAAAAATACTTTATTATACTGGCTCTCATAAGTTTGACTCTCCAAAAGGAGGATGACTTTTGAAAGTGACTCTTTTTTGCTTTCTAGTTAAATAATGAGCACACTTGTTTAGCTTAACACTTTTCACTCGATGAATCATATTCACTTTGGCTAGACACTCAAGCCCTTCTAACTCATGTGCCTAAGTTTCATGTGCTACAATTCTATTGAATCTTTATTCTTCAAAATATTCATCATATCTTTAGAGATTTCAGCTTTAGTCCAATACAAATTAAAATATTCTTTCGCTCAAGTGAATACCATCAATCAACTACCAAGGGAGGTCGTGTGTGTGTTCATGTATAATCTATCCATATTTGTCCAAATATATATGTGATATTCAAAAAGTGTTATTACTGGAGGATGTCTTCCAATTATTGAGGTTAATTCTATATATGAATAAATTTGGTTAAGTGAATAAAAGATTTAAAAGATGAATTATTCATGATTGGAAAGGAAAGAGAGTATAGTGCAAATCCAAGATTTCTACGTTAAGTTGCAACCATCCAAACTCAAAAATAATTGATTGGAAAGGTGTACCACTAAAACCCTAGCAATAAACTAGTGATATAGTTGGTAGTAAACCATTGGAGTTACAGAACATAAAGTGTGATTTTGTAAGTGTATGGTTGAATTTGAGTAATAGCCGAGTAGGATAAAATATTTGTTTGAACAAGTGGGCAATTTTTGGAATATTAGTCTAGCATGTCTAACGCTCGGGTGTTGCAGTTAGTCGAGTATGGATTGAAGTGAACATTAAGTGGATAAAGGAAGTACCCAAGTATAATATATTTAAGCAGATGCAAATCTTAGTGGTGTTTTGTGCAGGTGAAAGGACAAATTTATATGCTAGAATATTGACCGATAAGTGAGTGTTGACATATATAAGGGTATCGACAGGTATGTGGATATCGACCAATATTTAAGGAAATAAGAAAGCATTTTAAATGACTACTTTTTGGATTATTTTAAGATTGGTAGATACTTTTGATCTGAAACTATTTGAAATGTATTTATGACCAATCAAACTAATTTGTGTGTATGTG